>JABUQX010034674.1:35000-42500 GCA_015478945.1 Trachelipus rathkii | reverse complement strand
TGAAGGAGGATTTGGTGGATCTGAAGGAGGATTTGGTGGATCAGAGGGGCTTGGAGGATCGGGAGGAGGGTTTGGCGGGTCAGAAGGAGGATTTGGTGGATCTGAAGGAGGATCTGGTGGATCAGAAGGAGGATTTGGTGGATCAGAAGGAGGATTTGGTGGATCAGAAGGAGGATCTGGTGGTTCAGAAGGAGGATTTGGTGGATCAGAAGGAGGATCTGGTGGTTCAGAAGGAGGATTTGGTGGATCAGAAGGAGGATTTGGTGGATCACAAGGAGGGTTAGGTGGATCAGAAGGTAATTTCGGTGGGCTAGGTGAGTCAGGTAATGGACTAAATGGCTTTACAGGAGGTTTAGGAGGGGGATCAAGGGGGTCTTACGGTGGAAGTTTAGGGGGTTTGGGAGGAAGTGGAGGCTTTGGAGGTGATATTTCTGGTATAGGATCCGGAGGGATTGGAGGCTATGGCGGCAATAGAGGAGGAAGAATAGTATATATATTCCGTGGTTCGCATGGAAGTGGTGGTAGAGATTCTTCAAGCCAATCAAACTCTAATGAGCTTGACGATTTTTCTTTTGGCAGATATGGTTCAGGAAGTAGATATTCAAACTTTGGAAACCTAGGATTGGGTGGGTCAGCAGGTGGATCAGGTGGTTATGGTGGATCAGGTGGTTATGGTGGAGCTGTGGGTCAAGGTGGATTCGAAGGAGGAGCTGAGGGTCAAGGCAGATTCGAGGGAGGATCAGAGGGTACTGGTGGTTTCGAAGGAGGAGCTGAAGGACAAGGTGGATCTGAAGGAGGATTTGGTGGATCTGAAGGAGGATCTGGTGGATCGGAAGGAGGATTAGGTGGTTCAGAAGGTGGATTTGGTGGATCTGAAGGAGGGTTTGGTGGATCGGAAGGAGGATTAGGTGGTTCAGAAGGTGGATTTGGTGGATCTGAAGGAGGATTTGGTGGATCTGAAGGAGGATCTGGTGGAGCGGAAGGAGGATCAGGTGGTTCACAAGGTGGATTTGGTGGATCCGAAGGAGGATTTGGTGGATCGGAAGGAGGATTAGGTGGTTCAGAAGGTGGATTTGGTGGATCTGAAGGAGGATTTGGTGGATCTGAAGGAGGATCTGGTGGATCGGAAGGAGGATCAGGTGGTTCACAAGGTGGATTTGGTGGATCCGAAGGAGGATTTGGTGGTTCAGAAGGTGGATTTGGTGGATCTGAAGGAGGATTTGGTGGATCGGAAGGAGGATTTGGTGGTTCAGAAGGTGGATTTGGGGGATCTGAAGGAGGATCTGGTGGATTGGAAGGAGGATCAGGTGGTTCAGAAGGTGGATTTGGTGGATCCGAAGGAGGATTTGGTGGTTCAGAAGGTGGACTTGGTGGATCTGAAGGAGGATTTGGTGGATCGGAAGGAGGATTTGGTGGTTCAGAAGGTGGATTTGGTGGATCTGAAGGAGGATTTGGTGGATCGGAAGGAGGATTTGGTGGATCAGAAGGAGGGTTTGGTGGATCGGGAGGAGGGTTAGGTGGATCGGAAGGAGGAGATGGATTTGGTTTGGGAAGTTCAGGGGGATACGGAAGTAGTTCTGGTGGTTTTGGAAGTTCAAGGGGATATGGAAGTAATTATGGTAGATTTGGAGGTTCGGGAGGGTATGGAAGTAGTTCTGGCAGTTTCGGCAATTTTGGAGGTTCAGGTGAATTAGACAGTTTTGATGATTCCTCTGAAGGAAGATTTGGGGGGTCAATCGGTACATCTGTTGGTAGATATGGAAGCAACCGATACAGCAATTTCGGAGGGTCTGGTGGGTTTGGAGATGATTCAGGTGAATCAGTTGGATATGGAAGCTCTGGTGGTTATGGAAGCTCTGGTGGTTATGGAAGTCCAAGATATGGTGGAGTTAAAATTACAAATTACTTCTATAGAAGACCAAGTTCTATTCAAAAGGGAATACTCGTATACAAGAGAGTTGGAGAGAGAGTTCATCCTTCCTTGTACGCCGGAACTCATCATAGCAAGAGTTATTCTTCCTGTAAGTATATAAGTTATAATTTATATTTTAATATTTGCAGAAATATCCTTAAGCTTAAAACTATTTTTAATACTAGCTCCATACAATACTATTTAATTTAACGAATCTTAAAACTGATGATGTTTAGGGCAGGTTTTGATTTTGGTTATGGGATTTTTCGGTCTCAGAACCAAACCGGAAATTATCATCATTTTCAGCCAATTTGCATAACGTTAAAAGCAAACTGAAGATTTTTATGACTCATAAAAATTCGATTTCATGTATTTCTTCTCTGTCTCGATTGATTTGCTTTGTATTTTCATTTAAAGAGAAATCATGTGTTTGCCATTTTGGGATTCACCTCCTACAATTTTTGTCGTGACGACTTGAAACTTGGACTATACGAAGAAACATTCATTATCAAAAAAGTTATTGTTCAACATATTTGATTTTTGATACCATATAAAAATGGTTTTGAAAAGTGAAAAATAGCAAAAAAAAAATTTTCTGATCAATCAATCGATCAACATGAAAATTTCAGGGCGTATGTAGTTGGGGGAAATGCAAATTTTTATTTGCATAATTTCTTTGTATATGCAAAAATTTTGCTTTTGGGCATGTAACAAATCTTTAAAAAAAAAAAATTGGAAATTTTAAAAAGTTTTTTTTTGAATATACAAAAAACTGATCTAAATAAAAATGATATCTACCCAACTATATACTCCCTGAAAATTTTTTATTTGATAGTTCAAAAAATTATTTTTTGAAAATAAAGAAAATGCGATTATTTTTCATGCTTATACAATCAATATCAAATTTAAAGGGCGTATATAGTTTTTAAATAAGTTATTTTTTTGTATACTAAGTTTTTTTTTTCTAAATTTCCCCCTAAAATTTTTCTTTAAAATTTCTTCTATCCCCAGAAGCAAAACTGTTGCATATACCAAAAAAATGATAGAAACATAAAATGTGTATCTCCCCAAACTAAATAGGCCCTGAAAAGTTCATGTTGATCAGATTGCCAGAGGAAAATATCGCAATTTTTAATTTTCAAAACCATTTTTGGTTGCGTTCGGAATTCAACCATTTGGTTTCAAAAATCAAATATATTGAACAATAACTTTTAAGATAATGGGCCAATCCTCAAACAGTACAAGTTTCAGGTCATTAGAACAAAAATTGTAAGAGATTATTAACTCCAGAATTTCAAAAACATGTTTTTTCTTCAAATGAAATTACAAACCAAATCAATATACACACAGAAAAAGAAGCAACATCGACGTTTTACGGGTAAGAAAAAGCTTCAGTTTGATTTTAACTTAGCACAAATTGGCTAAAAATAAAGAAAATTATGACCTTTTTCAGTTTGGGGCTGAGACCGAAAAAATCCCATTGACTTAATCATGCAACTGCATCTGGATGTGGAAAAACACCATATTCTCTTTTTGAATTGATTAAATGATAACCCATATATATATATATATATATATATATATATATATATATATATATATATATATATATATATATATATATATATATATATATATATATAGATTTCTTTTCTCCTTCATTGTCCTTTCTCCTACCGATATCTGGATGCTTTTTTGTGTTCTTTCGCACTCTATATCTACACTCTATCTCCACATACATATCTAAAAATATTTATATAAATATATATATATATATATATATATATATATATATATATATATATATATATATATATATATATATATATATATATATATATATATATATATATATATATATATATATATATATATATATATATATATATATATATATATATATATATATATATATATATATATATATGACACCTTGTTAAAATGGCTCCCAATCCTGATTTCAATGAATCTTGTTTGAAATGCCTAAAGTGACCTGAAAAGAACGATGAGAGTTAATGAGAACAAGAAATGCCCCTGAAAAAAGCTATGAAGTCCCCAATATAATCCTAAAAAATCCATGAGACACAATTATATAACTAAGAGGGTCTTCGCCAACTGTACTCTTAGACCCGTTAGTTAGTGTGTGTAAAAATAAATATTAAAAAATTCTTCAACACCATAAACCTATATAATAATAAAAAAAAAATCATTTGCAACTTTAGAACTGATGTAATCTATTTTCTCCATTCCATTGAAATCCTTCCCATCAATCCACGCTATTCCTCTCCCCCTCCTCCTCCATATATATATATATATATATATATATATATATATATATATAAATTTATATATTTATCATATATATATAAACTGTGTCTTTCTTTTATATATTTATCTATATACATATATATATATATATATATATATATATATATATATATATATATATATATATATATATATATATATATATGTATATATATATGGCTTATGGTAACTTAGTGGATTAATGCGTCTTTTTTCGTTTCAGATCTCTGGTGTGGCAGTAGAGATATTCTGTAATATTTGCAAGCATTTTAGATTATATACGACCCGACCACAGTCGCAGATTTTCAAATGCACCTGCGTTGTGGCAGGCCAGAGGCCCTATCAAGTAATTAATCTGCGTGATCCACTTGGTTAAGAATACATGGGGCACAATTTTTCTCTGACCAAAGACATTACTGTGGTAGGTGATTGGTCCCACCATTCCATTCCCAGCCTCCTTCCACTCTCTCTCTATATATATATACTATATATATATATATATATATATATATATATATATATATATATATATATTTCTTTTATATATATATATATATATATATATATTGTGAGAAAGGTTAGATTATAATTAATAGGTAAATAATGATTAGAAGTATAGTTATGAAAATTTAAAAATTCTTTGAATTGTGATTAATATAGATATTTATTTTTCAAATTTGCTATTACTGAAGTTATTCTAGTGAATAAATTTATTATTCTATAAATAGTTAAGAGCGTAATTAATATGTCCTGAGAATGATGAAAGTAAAAGAGAGGAGATGGGGAAAATAAATAGTATGCAAGCAGATGGGACTGAATATATGTGTGCATTGAGGGATACTGAGGAGCTGAAAGGTGAGAAAGAAGGAAGGCTTGGAAACTCAAGGGTTTAGTCTCGGGGATGAACGAGAGAGTCAGGGTTAGAAAATGTGTAGCAATAATAATGATAGAAAAATGGTGGAAGTCTATGAAAGAAAGTAGATTTATTAGTTTAAGGTTAATGTGAGTAAAGATGCAACTGAAGAATAAAAACTATATTAATAGGTGTATTCCCCCGTAAATGACAGTGCAGGAGATGTTTTGGGAAGAACTAAAAGAATATTTGGGTAGTTTTAAAAGGAATTATAATGTGTACTTGTTAGGAGATTTAAATGCAAAGGTGGATAATGTAGAAGTTAGGAAATAGTTGCCTCTTTTGGAGTAGAATGTTAGGAAGAAAATGAGCTAAGTTGCTGGAGTAATGTGCTACTAGAGAGATGATAATAGGAAACTCATAACTTAACAAAAGGAGTATACATAAATATACATGGTTTGATGGAGTGACTGGTGATCGTGCTCTGATTGATATTATATATGTGTAAAACAAAAATAAAAAGATAGATTGCTAGATGCAAACGTCTTGAGAAGAGCAGCCGGGGTTTATCCGATCACTATTTGATAAAAGCAAAGATAAAAGCAAGAAGGAGGAGGTGTAAAATATAATTTTTGTGTGTAGGAAGTTAAAGGTAATAAAATTAGCAAATGAAGAATATACAACAGAATATGAAAGATTATTAGCAGAAAATGTGGAATTGCGAAAATAGAGATGTTGAAATAATGCAAGAAGAGGGATATATTTTAAGAAAACAAAAGGGATGCATGCGATACAAATTTGCGGAGTGAAATAGATTGGTGGTAAATGTAAAAGAAATGATGAAGTGAAGATTTGGATGCTATTGGTAAAAAGGAAAAAGAAATATTCGCAAGATAATTGGCTATTAATAGCTAGAAAATATGAGAGGATTATAAGAGAACACAAAATGAACTTTAAAGGATAATAAAACTGCAAAGAGAAGGGTGGCTGAAAGGTGGGGTAGGAATATAGTTACAAATTATCGGAGGTGGCGGACAGAGGTTTATTTTGGAGGGAGATTAGACTCAGAATAGAATAAAACTTCTAGTGGAAACTAAAAAAAAATTGGATGGAATATAGTTCAGGATGATAGTGCAACAGGAAAGTTTGAGAGAGCATTTAAAAACTAAATGCTTGAAGGGTGGAAAATGAGAAAGTAAGCATGGGATACGAGTAGAAGATTATAACCAAGAGGTGAGATTAGAATTAGAAAGACATGGAACATATACAAAGAAGGGGGAAATCACGTGACTCATGAGAAGCAACTGTGAAATCTTCAGGCTTGGATTCAAAGAATACAGAATATTACAAAAGGGAGTAATAGTGTCATTAGAATGATGAAATTTATTTATGTATGTTAGAAAAGGTGCCAAGTGCAAGATTAGCCAAGGCTCATGTCTTCATTTCACAATTTCTAAGGGGAAGGGTGACAAAAAAAGGAGTGCTACTATAATAAAGAGGAATAAGTTTAGTGAAGTTATAAGTGATAAAATAATGTATATGTATGGGCAGATGTTAATACGAAAGGTTGGGGTATTACAGAAACGCAAAATGTCAGAAGAAAAGAACAATGAAATATGTGGTTTTAGGAGGTTGAGAATGTGGATCAGATATTGCAACTTTAAAATATTGTGTGAAATATTCAGAAGAAAAATGTCTTGGCCTTCCTCCTTGAATTGAAAAAGGAGCTGAACGACAGAAGTTCAAGAAGAGTTGTTGAGCGTCTTGGAAAGTTGTAAAACTATTGGTATGTTCGTAGTACTAAAGCGACTTTAGAGGACAGTAATATGCAATTAGAAGAGGTTTTGGATGAGTGAGTGGGTTTTCAATAGGTGACAGGTCTTCATTGATGTTTAATATCTTTAGAGATAGTGTAGTTAGGGATATGGATAGAGCTGAGGAGCCTGTCTCTCTCTCTCGTCATGGCAATGTATGTATATGTATGTATGTGTATGTGTGTAATAACAATAATAATATGTGTCATATATCTTAGCCAACCAGCAATATATGTGTATGTGCTCTTTCCCATGTGTTATGGAAGCCAGGTTGAACTCAGGATTAATGGTCAAATGTGTCAGTTGTTTTATTTGCCGGATACGTTAGGTGCACTTTGGGGTGGCCTAGCCTAGCCTAGCCTAACCTAGTCTAATGAGCCTAGCCTTGCCTAACCTAAGACACAACCAGACTGACACTGATTAGCCTAGCCTAGTAAACTTGGGTCAAACTGAGCATGGTGTCACATATGTATTACGGTGGCATATATGTATGTAATAGCCTTATTATATATATATATATGTTTGTATGTGTGTGCATATGTTTGTATGTATGGATTTATGTGTGGGTGCATTTGCGGTTTATTCCTTGAATGTATTTATTATGTATGTGTGTA
>JABUQX010034674.1:7500-32500 GCA_015478945.1 Trachelipus rathkii | reverse complement strand
CTTCACTTTGTTCTTCAAAATAGATGAAAAATGTTCATGGATAAATATTTTTTTTTTTTTTTTAAGGTGAGGGAATGTTTTAATTGATAATAATGAATTGGTTTAATGTCACTTTCAATTTAATATTTCTCACTAAAATCTTTATAGACCCACTCTTTTAAAATTAAACCTTGATTAGTAAATTAAAATTTTCTTTAATTATTCGAAGTACTCGAATAAAAAAAGTACGCATGAAAAATTTTGAATCTTGGTAAATCAATGATACTATATATATTGAACTTTCAAAAAAAAGATCTTCTTGGGTTGCTTGGCAATACCATGGCAGGATTGATTTTTCATGAGGTATATCAAAGAAGTGTGGTGAGGGCAGCCATTATTGGCTTATTCACCAAAGAAACAGAAAAATCTCAGAAAGTGTTTCAAAATGGGTATAATTACTTTTATATTGAATTGAATTCTAAACCTATGTGCTTAATTTGCTCTAGTCACAACATTAAACATAAAAGGCAGCTATTTTAATTATGATATGGTGCACAAGGAGGTGATTCAAGAGGTTAGATAGGAGAATCGATGGATGCAAGTGGTATAGATAGCATTTCTATTACAGTCGTAAATCGAGTAATTATACTCATCGTGATAGTCGTATTGTCAGTTAAAAGATTACAAAAAAAAAAAAAATGCCTTAAAAGAAAAGGGCATGGAGAGTTAATGAAGCTGTTTACAGTGACGATTGAAATTAAGAAAATATTTATATGTTTGTAACGTAGAAAGGTGAGGCATGTTGAAGGAGGGTTGCTGTAGTTTTAAAACTGTAATCTAAAGAATTCAATCTCAAACTTTGATTCACATTGTTTCTTAACAATCAACAGATATCAATGCTGTGGAAACTGTTCATTTTACACAATTTTAGGTGACATTTGATGGAACATTTAAAATAAAGTAAGAAAAATGATTTACTTTTAATAAAATGGAAATCTAAGGTAAACTAACCTATTTCAAAGTTAAAATATTTTTTTGAAAGGTTGATCTTTCTTTTAATAAATTTCAAATCCATTTCAACAGATGAACCTCACCTGCAATCATTGGCATGAAGGAGAGGAGGTTCAGCACTGGTGCAGGAGGTGGGGCTTTGCTCTGTTGCTCAGGGTTTGGAGGTGGACAGGAGAGGTGGTGTGTGTTAAGAGTTCTTCCAGACTTGGTGTGGAGGTTGGGACTATTGTCTCTTCAGTTATTCATTGAGATTAGGTCCCAAAGGGTTGGGAGAATAATAGAAAAAAGATAGAGAGAGAGAAAAGAAACAAGTGTTACATAATTAACAGGAGGAAAAAATTTATTAGGTTTGTTTATGCTAGAAAAAAGAAGTGTATACTCAGAAAAGGTATATGTCAGAAATGGTGAAAGGGTAGAAAAGAGCAGAGAAAAGAGTCTTGTTACCTAACTTTCATTTGATTAATGTAGGATTAAGTTCTTTAGAAAAGATGGAATATATATATATATATATATATATATATATATATATATATATATATATATATATATATATATATATATATATATATATATATATATAGAAGAGAGAGAGAGAGAGAGAGACAGAGAGAGAGAGAGAGAGAGAATTAAAATTTTCATTCATCTCCGACCTCCCACATGGAAATTACTCTCAGTGCATCTCTAATATCATATATATATAGCATATATATATATATATATATATATATATGTATATATATATATATATATATATATATATATATATTAGGAGTGGCTCACAGTGATGGGGGAAAATTATTTCACAGATATTTGTCCAGCAGAAAGGACCTAAAATGACCAGTCTTTGCAGATTTTCGATGGCTGAAAGTTTGGGCGATTGGGCATGGCTTTACGTGTCGCTGGAGCGTTCAAAGTTTCAAAAGCAAGATTTTTGGCTGGCTAGAAAATAGTTTTTTTGGGCCGTATTTCTGAAACTTCTCATTACGGCTTTCTGGAACATATTCTCAGTCATGAAGGCATTGTTTTAAAGTAATTTATGTATATATATATATATATATATATATATATACTCTTCATATATATATATATATATATATATATATATATATATATGTTGCTTTATTTATAGTCGAAGACCGAGCTATAACAATGCTGTCATCAAACGTAGGCTAAGACGCCTCTATTATTAACAGACTTATGGAGAATTATTTAATATTTTCAAAGCATGAAATTAATTATCATCGGAATAAAATAATAGAGATGTTTTGTTTTACATATTTCAATGTATTTTAATAAGAAAAGGGAGTGACATGCATCGTTTGCATTCTTCAAGAAGGATAATATAATGAATAATCTATTCTAAAGGTTTGCTCAGAGTGATTTTTGAAACATCAGGATGCAGCTTTCAGCATTTGTGTACTACCTGTAAAACATACTGCATCTTTAGTGAGGAGGTTATTAAAGACTGTAATTAATTTCACTCCTCGTTCTACCACATCATTAACGACCTTTACTTCACAATCCCCAATACTTCCTTAAAATGTATATTTTTAGGCCAGCTACTGGGGGGTTCTCTGAGAAAATCTGCCGTTAATCTGAAGAGCATCCAAAGAATTCATGGTCCCCTTGGTAAAATTAAACCTGAATAACCTGCATTGGCAGTCTTCCCGGCAGTGCTTCAGAAATTTGGGTTTTCAATTCTTGATTTTATGTCTCAGTCTCCCGGTGCTCATTTAGGACTTTGTTTCGCCATTTTCGATTTTTCTTCGTCTGAAATTGAGGGATCAAAGAACACAGGGGCTATAATTCTGCATTTGTGAGAAATGCCACAAAATGTACTACCTGGATCTCAGAGATATCTTTGTCAATCTCCTGATAATCCAACAAACTTCGCAAGAGGTCAAAGTCTTGCTTGGAAGCCAAGTGTACTTTGTGGGCATTGAACCAAACTTTGCAATACACTCTAACGGAAAAATATAGAGGTTTCTAAAGCACGTTGTTCTTCAAGGCTCGGTTTGAATTGTCATGGAATGAAATATCTTCAGTGTGGAATGGCTGGGCCTAGGCATTCATCCATGCGTTTGACTGATGGCACCTGGGATTTAAATTCCTTCCGTTTCAATCATTGCTCCCACCTATGTGCAATTGCAGGGCTCCCTTGCTTAATCGTCTCTGGGTTTGTGTTCAGTGAGTTGGTGTTACGATCCAAGTTATGTTGGCAGTTACTTCAGAAGGTAGATATCTTTTCACAATTTCATTGATGATACGAATCATATTGTTTCTTGTTGAGCTTCCGCCCATTACATTTGATTTGTACAGATATATCCATATCGGGTTGAGGCCCAGTTGTTGATCCGAACTTGCATTCGAAAACACCTCCTCAACATGACTTCAAGAATATGGTGGCGGCAAGTTAGGTAAAGCAGCTCTGACAAGATATTTTCAAAATTACACAAGCCCCTTTGAGCCTTCCTGTGTTTGATGCAGTGGGTGTCGAAACACATTGCCTTGATAGTATTGGAGACACCCCATTCCTCGAGAGACACACATAAACAGCCAGGGCTTGTTCTTCACTAGTGCTTGTGTCTGCTACATCCTAGAAGTTGTTCATTTTCACCATAAGAGATTAAAAGCTATTCGTTCTTTCTGCTCTGTCTTTAGAACGTCTGGTAGAGGTTTTCCGTCCCAATTAACTACAACAGCTTCCTTCTCTGGTATAAATTCTGATTTCCAAGATCTTCTCAGTGTATTTTCCCTCGATACTTTTCGCTTTTCGCCTTTCGCGGAAGGCGATTTTTATTTGGACTTTCCTCAGTTCTAGAAGATGTTTCTATGGTAGCTATATGAGAGAATTCATTGTGGCATTTCTGTCAGATAGCTTACACCGATCCAACAACAGAAGTTTCATGGTTAAATTCCTAAACATAACTCCTCCTTTGCTATGGACTGGTCAGGAGTTTCACTCGGTTTCTTAGGGAAGTACAAACGTCCATGGCAGCATCCTGAAATATCTTCATCATGTGTTTTCCTCTTCTACTGTCTATCATCTTCTTCATCATCAGTTTCTATGAACAAAGAGAAAGAAGAAAAAGGATAAAAAAAGGTATGAAAATAGTTAAGTTACGTTTCTTATCTTGTTTTGTTGGTGTTTTTTGTAAAAACTAAAAAAAATAGAACTAGGGGACGTAAACGTACCTAGAAAGATCAATATTCAGAAGTAAAATAAAAATCTACCTATATGAATAAACATTTCACTTGAAATTGCATTCGGTGCTCGCAAGTTCCTTTTATGGAACTCTTTCTTCAGCTCAAGATAACTGGATTAAGCTCAGCGAAAAGCAGCGACCTAGCCGGTGCAGGCGACGAAAAACTCTTTATTTCCTGATTCAATGAAATGGGCATCTTGATGTAGACGATATCAAAGATATCATCTACCTTTCAGTTAAAATTTTCAATAAATTCTTCTCTCAAAAAGTGTCCAAAACTTGACGATTGGAGAGCAATTTGTTCTGTAACCAATGGTTATCTGGTGACGGATCGGCACCGTGAAATTTTATCACTGGTTTCTATTCTTGTGAAATATTCACTACTATTTTATTTAATCGGAAAAATTCGTATAGATTACACAACGAATATTATTGGTTTCGAAATTCGGGTGTAAAGTCTTAGCAAGAAATAAGATTCGCAAATCTAAATTGCATGGTGCGGTGACCATTTGGGTTTGGCTTCTAGAAATTCATAATCTATATATAAATTAAATTAGTTACAATAATATTTATTGCCCTTTAATTTAGGAAATCATGATAATGAGGTTCCAGAATGCACTAAACATGCTTTCATTCGCTTCAAAGCGCGGTTTTTCCATGGCGGGCATAAAACTACACCGGGTTCACAATGCTCCAATCGCACTCAAAATTTTACTACCACCAAAAAAATCTGGAGAGGAGGCTAATCCCTTTGTGGGTTCCCGTTGACAAAATTCAAACATCAATTTTCCTGTCACCTAATATACATATATATATATATATATATATATATATATATATACTATATATATATATATATATATATATATATATATATATATATATATATATATATATATATATATATATATATATACTATATATATAAATAACCCACATTAATTGTTATTTTACGTCAGCTCCGAGGAAAGAAAGACAAATTGCATTATTTTTTGCTGTTTATATTTTTATAAAGAATAGTAAATTTCAAAGAATAAGTTCATGGGCAATTATTTTCACAAAATGCTAAATATAATTTTATTAAATAAGATTATTTTATGGGAAAAGAAAGAGTCGAGATGACTTTTCTCTGCATCTATATCAGGATACAACTTGAGACACCGTGGGAGGTAGTGATGATTAGACTACGTCGGATTACTATCGTTTCACGGCCATCATCTATAAATCTTTAAAAACCGATCTCTCGTCTAGAAAATATCAATTGAGGACTTTATTGTGAAATGACCTCCTATATATTTGATGGAGAAGTCTCTTATTAGATTTCAAAAACAAGAGGAGGAGCTCATTCAGAGGATAGTCATCAGGATTATTAAGAAGGAAGACTTCAGAAATCATCAAGTTGGAAAACAAGTCACCTGAAGTGACAAAAGTCCAGAAGTCTCTGAAACTATCGGGATACCTCCATAGGAAGAGGTTATTATATGCTTCAAGTACAACAATATTTTGATTTATTATTATTGGAAAGAAGATCGTTATTGAGAAGCAGGAAATGATAGAGATTACTTGAGAGACTTTTTAACAGTCCAACAATCAGAGTATATTGGTTCAAGTAGAAAGGACGCGTGCATATTTTCAAGATTAATTGCGAAAGGAAGAATATTATAAGACAAATATACTCAAGTTCCTGTGATTGCGATTTGTGAACAAAGGTGTTCTCTGACTGGAGGCAGACTCTGCGTATTTGTTTTGAATCAAAACAGGGTAGGGTTGTCAGGCTATTGTTCATTAATTTCCCATCTTGAGACAAGCGTTGCTAGACCTGTTTCGGAATTATACAGAAAAGAAATGGATTACGAACAATGGCGAAAATCTTAAGAATTACACTTAAAAGGAAAGAGGTAGAGAATTTATAAAGGAAGAAAGAAGCTAGAGAAGAACGGAAAAGGAAAGAGAAAAATGCAAGAGGAAACAGTGGAAAAGGAGAAGCAGAAGCTACCAGATAAACAACTGAAGAAGAGACAACTATCAGAGAGAGAGACAAGAAGAGACTCATGGATGCATCACAGAGGCAGGATTGGAGCTCAGAGACTCGAACTGCAAACAAGCAATCACTCACATGTTGCCTGAATAACAATGTCGAGGCGGGGAATCTAAACTCATTTCCTTCGCTTCTGATGAGATGAAATTGGCCTGTTACTTAAAGTGATTTAAAGGTTCCAGCAAAGTGTGAGAAAGGGACCAGGGTTGTCAACCTCAAGTGGCAGGGAGAAGAGGCTATGCCTTTCTTCCGCTGCCTTCCAGAAGGACCAGGACTGTAAACCAGAAAAACATACTCTTATGGTATATGTAATAACTGAGAAGATGGATACATATTAGGAGCCTCAAAACTTATATTGTTAGAAAGGGCTATTGGTTTATTGACAGACTAAGGGCTGCTGGTCAGTGGACGGAGCTTGCCAGGAATCATATGAGACTTCCCAGATATTATGCGTGACCGAGCATTTCTTAAATGCATTGCCCAAAACTAACGACTTTTGAGAGAGAGAAAAATCAATAAGATTTAGATATCATAGCCCAAAGGCTAAAAATTACCTCCTCTCTCATATTAAGAACTTAATCGCCGAGTGAAAATTCAAGAAAGGCCAATCTCAAAAGGAAAAAAGAGAAAGAAAGACGCGAATATGAAAATAATCGTAACTCCTAAAATCAAGTGCAGTCAACATACTTCAAAATATGATAAAGGGACATAAGGCTATTAAATGCAGAAATTAGCCTTCAGAAGAGAGATAGCCAAGTATAGAAACCATAACCATACTTATTGCTGGTAACTTTGGAGAAAGGTCCAAAAGAGCAGCCATGTGAGGGTGTGTAAACTACATAGAGTGAAATAAGGTCTTTTGAAGCGTCCATATCAGCAGCAGAAGATAGTAACCTGATGACATTATTAGAAGACGTCATGAGGGCATGCGACTGAAGACTCAATAGAATCCTCTATGCGAAGACAATACCTGACAACATCAGGTACTTGATGTTTAAAAAGAAAGTAAGAGCGTAAGGGCAAGGATAATTAAACGATGCCTTTAGTAAATGGAAAGATCAACGGGATTGTCGGAAATGTATTAAGAGACACATTAATCATTGTTAAAAGAAATACGTTTGACGACTAGCAATTAACCGGAAAGAAGAAAAAAAGGATAAAACGATTAGCCAATACGATTAGGGATGTACCGACAACAATAATTGATGTAAGACACCTTATTACGTTGGGCGTGAGATGAAGTTGCATCGTGACGTCATTGCTGAAGGAAAGCTATTAACAGAATATTTCAAGAACTGAAGGCCTACTGAGGACCCCAAACGAGCATTAAGGCATGTCTGCGCAGAGTGCCAGCGTTCAATCTAAGATGAGAAAGGGTCCGTTGATCAACTTAAAACAATTATGCAGAACTTCAGCAGATTTATGAGGAAGAAATAGAAAAAAATGCATGTAGCTCAAAGATACGTTGCAGAGAAAACTAACTTTGTTTCATTTTTTAGAGACACATAAGAATCATTTGGCGGACATATGCATTGCATTTTATGAAAAATTAAGAAGCAAGCGAGATTTACTTCGAAGTGTGAGGAAAGAATCAGGTCATATTATCGAAATAGTAGGATAAAAGCAAGGGTTTGATCTTCAAATTGATTAGACAGATCTCTAGGAATGAAGTTGTAGCAACTCGGCGCACAGCTGAAAATGTTGTCACAATTGAAAAAAAAAAAAAAAATGTGAAAGAGTGAGTTCCACCATTCAACAGATTAGCGAGAAAGGGGTTGAACATGAAATTTAATTAGCACAGATCAGGCCATCAAAGAGAATGGGAACGAGAGAAGCTTCTCAGAAACTTATGAGGTCAATTAAAGACAATTTGATTAAACAAAGATTTTTTCAGGAGGAGATCATATCACATGTGTAATTAGTTTTGAAAAGTATTCAAAGTCCCTAGATACACGAATTCAGGTGTTTGCTTAGCCATTGGGAAAGACTCAGCCAATAATGAATGTGTTGGGAACAAATGACGGACGTCTTAGTGAGGATTCAATAATTAATAAGCTAAAGGGACTACAATTGGAATCTATGGAAGTAACTGAAGATAAATCCTAGATGAGTCAAGGGTAAGAAATTATATGAGAGGCTAAAAAGAAAAAAAATTTATCCAGAAGAGATTCTCATGCTGAAAGAAGGGAATCTGATCAATCAAAGAGGTTGAGCGATTTGGAGTTAGTAAAAAGTAAGCTGGAGAGTAAAATGTCCCCTAATGAAGAAGCAAAGGAACTTTATAAGAAAGGGACAAAAGAGAAGAACTTTGGGAGAATTTGAGGAAGAAAGGTTGAAGCGTAGAGGAGGTTCGCGATTAAAGATGATGAAAAAAAAGATTAAAGTGGAGAATTAATTAAAAAATCCCTTAGAAGAAACGTCATCATATCTTCATCTTGGCGATACTATTTCATCGGATGGTAGCTCTTTGATTCCAGTTGAAGAACATAGAAAATTAAGGTTTGGGCTTAAAGAAAAGCCCTGTTTTCCTTCTGAATAGGGTGTGTGTTACATTAATTGAATTATCAGCGTCAAGATTATGAGCTCCGCGGAAAGAAAAGACAAATTTTATTATTTTAGAATATTTTTATTTTTGCGAAATTAATTAGTTTAAAAATAATTTCATTTGAAATTATTTTACAAAATGGGAAATATATTTTTATTAAAATAAAATTATTTTATGGGAAAAAAGAAAGAGTCAAAAGATAACTTCACTCATCTATATCCAGGATACTACTTGAGATTATAAATGGGAGATAATTAATTCCCACGCGTCGGATGATCACCTATCGTTTGGACGGTCGTCATCTGTGAATCTGTAGACCAATCTCTCGCCCAGAAGTTGTCATTTGAAGACTTTATGGTGAAACCGAACTCCTACATATTTCGTTCTTGATTATTATTGGATCTAGATAAAAGAAGTCTGAAGATTTTGGCCGACAATTTAGCAAATTAATGTCGTGAGAGGCGAATATCAGGAGGCTATTGTTTTAGAGAAAGCTACCACGTAGTGATTAAAAATTACGTGCCAGGTGGAAATTGGCGTGAAGCGAAGTCGTTTGAAGAATGTGTTATTGAAATGAAAAAAGTTGTGTTCTAGAAGAATTATATTGGACGTGGCCTGAAGCTACTTGAGAAGAGCTATATTGGACGTGACTGAAGTCACTAGAGAATATTAGACGTGACCTGTAGTCACTTGGGAGTTGCGCCTATGGCGCACTATGAATTCGTAGGGCGCAAAGGCGCAAAATTTTTAAAAAGACGGACTAAGCTAGCGCAAAGGCGCAACAATTTTTTAAAAAGAGGACTAAGATAGGCGAACAGTCAATTTCCGCGCGATATAGCGGACTCATGAACGGACAAAGCATTTTTTTACCTTTAAGTTAGAACTTAGAAGTATGGCTAACTTGTATCATTCTAAACCCAGCATAAAACTTATATATATATATATATATTATATATATATATATATATATATATATTATATATATATATATAATAGTATATATATTATCTACTATATATATATATATATATATATAATATATATATATATATATATATATGATATATATTATATATATATATTATATATTTATATATATATATTTATATATATTTTTATATATATTATTTATATACTATTATATATTATATATATATTATTATATATATATATATATATATATATATATATATATATATATTTATATATATATATATATTTATATTTTATATATTATATATATTATATATATTATATATATATATATATATATATTATATATATATATATATATATATAATATATATATATATAATATATATATATATATATATTTTATATATATTATATATATATATATATATATCTATATATATATATAATATTATTATATATATTATATATATATATTATATATATATATATATATATATATATTTATTATAATATTATATTTAATATTTTATATTTATATATATTATTTATATTATATATTTATATTTATATTTATAATTTATATATCTATTTATATTTTATATATATATATATTTATATTTATATTTATTTATCTATCATATATATATAATATTATATACTATATATTATATTATATATCTATATATTTATATTTATTATATATATATATATATATATATATATTATATATATATATATATAAGTAGAAGGACCAAATATTAAATTTCAATAAACTGCAACATATTTTAAAAATTATTTAATGGTATTCCAGTAAGATTTTAGAAACGTTAGCTTTGATCCTTATTTTATTGGAATCTCTTTATCAGAGTTGTTTTTATTTGGAAATACTAAATAAATTTAATGATATTTTGAAAGTTTATATTGTAAAATTTGTTAAATGAGAAGTAGTTTAGATTTAAGTTAAATTTTGCTTTTATATTTTTGAAAAAAGGTATGGTGGAAAGAATGTTAAGTGTGGGATCAAATGTATATTCTCCTTTTTGTATTATTGTTAACACTGCGACGCGGTGTCCAATGTTCGAATCCCGCTGATGGAGAGTAAAATCTCCTGTGACTCATTCATTCATAGAAGTATTAAGACTACTCCTCTAGCACTCGTCTAAAAAGAATCTCAACGCCACCATTGTATACAATAATCTCCAATGCTTTCAATACCTATGTTCAATACACCTCGCATTACATAGGTAAAACATATGACTTCAACAGAAGACTCTATAATTTTAGAGCAGGAAGAAGGTTCGGGTGTTTTTTTTGTGATGAGTTTGAGTTTGTGATTGAATGTGTCGTGTGAGTTTTGAAGAGGGCTTTAATTGAGTAAAGTGTAAGTAGAGGTATCATTAAGTAGTTCTGTACATTTTGAAAAATAATCATTAGGAAGATTTTTTATACATAGTGATTCTATGAGTTTGCGTTTGGTGGGGTCGAGTACCTGTAGGATGGGGCGCATATCTTTATATGTTGATGTTATGATTGAGATTGGATCTGTGTGTGGTAAGAGCGGAGTTTTGAGAGTCGTAAGAAAGATCATGTTTATATTGATAGAGTCTTCTGTTGAAGTCATATGTTTTACCTATGTAATGCGAGGTGTATTGAAAGCATGAGATTTTGTATGTGCATTGTGAGATGTTATTTTGTATATAAGTGGGTGGTTTGAAGATTCTTTTTAGAGACGAGGTGTTAGAGGAGATTAGTCTTAATGATGAGGGTAAAATTTTAAGGATTTGATGATGTGGTATGTAAGGAATGGGTAAATAGGTGAGAGAGTGTGTGTTGGTTTCGGTGGTAGGGTTGTAGAATTTATTTTTCGTTTTTTAAGTGATCTTTTGATTGTATAGATAGAATAAGAGAGTTTCTTGAAAGTATTGAAAATGTATTTGATTTCATTTTGTAGAAGAGTAGGGGAACAGATGCGTAAAGCTCTTAAAAGAGAGTGGGGGGCGGTAGAAACAGATTTATGTGTTGAGAGTGTGTGGAGTACATTAAATCTGGTGTTAGTAGGTTTGCGATAAATGCTAAAGAGTAGGGTAGGACTATTATGCCAAGAGAGGAGGGTATCTAAGAAAGATAGGATGTGGTTGATAGAGAGTTCCATTGTGAAATTTAAATTATGGTGGAAGAAGTTGATGTTGTCAAGTATGAGATTTGATTGGTGGTTAAGGGAGTGGAGATAAAAATATCATCCACATAGCAAAGCCATGTGGTGTTGGAAAGAAGAGGGTGGTTAAGTATGAAAAAGTTTTCAATAAGTTCCATGAATATGTTGCTAAGTATGGGGGAAAGAGCAGATCCCATGCTTAGTCCAGAATTTTGTTTGTAGAAAGTGTTGTTAAAATGGGAAAATTTGTGTTCAAGGGTGAGTAAAATTAGTTGTTTGAGGAAAGGGAAAGGGTAATTTAGGTTGTAGACTTGTAGTTGTTTTTGTTAAAGAATCTCTCTAGTAAGGAGATGGTGAAAGGGACAGGTACTGACGTGAAAAGGGAGGTAACATTAAAGCTGAGAATGTGGTTGTTGTGGGGCAAGATATTATGAGTTTTTTGAATAAAGTCTTCAGAGCTTTTTAGGTGGGAGGGTGAAATATGTCCTAGTAAAGGTTTCAGTTGTTTGGACAACCATGAGGAGAGTTTATATGAAACAGAATTAGTGTTGGAGATGTAAGGTCTGACGAGGATGTTTTTATGTGTTTTTGGTACCCCGTAGAATTGAGGTATACAGGGAGGGTTAGGTTTTAGAGCAGGGAGAAGGTTCGGGTGTTTTTTGTGATGAGTTTGAGTTTGTGATTGAATGTGTCGTGAGAGTTTTGAAGAGGGCTTTAATTGAGTAAAGTGTAAGTATAGGTATCATTAAGTGTTTTGTACTTTTTAAAAAATAATCATCTTTGTTTAGGAAAACGAGATTCTGTCCTTTGTCTGATCTTGATATTACCAAATTATTATTGTTCTTCAGTGAGATTAGTGCATCATAAATTTTTTTGGGTGTTTTGTTATGATGAGCGGTAGAGATGATCCCATCCAAAAGCAATCCTTTTAAGAAATCATGATTAATGTTAAAGTTTGAAGTTCTTTTTTTCCAGGTTTCGAAATCTGTACAAAATTGGAGGTGGTCATTTTTCTGAAGTGAAAAAGAAGTTGATAATTCTGTCCGGGGTTAGGTTAGTAGCCCAGGGGCTATTGTAATATAAGTTTTTAAATTTAAGGTCTAGTAATCCTTTCTTTGAAGAGAATGTTACATATTTTTAATTATGTGCTTGGTTCAGTAAGTTACTGAAATCCAGATCTGCATTTGGGGAAATTTGGTACCATGATTGCTGAAATACTTTAAAGTGGGGAAAACATTTTGCGAATGTTTGTTTGACTTCATTTTTCACAGTAGAAATTTTGGCCAAGAGGAATTCTCTGTGTACATTCGGGAAAGGTGAGTAGATATCAGGAAGTTTATAACTTTAATGATATGACTACTACTTACTGTTAGGATGATGTTATCCTGAAATTTTAATATAAGCTTTTTGAAAAGCGCGGTTGGTATGTTGATAATAATATTTTCGAGGCCCTGATAATACGCGATTTATCATTTTTTTTTATGCATAGTATGGCTGTATATATAGCAAGTATTCACTTGCTCAAACCCACACTGACAGATAATAAAGTAGGGAAGAATAAATAAGACTTGTAAAAGTTTTTAAAGCTATTTCTTGGAACAAACTTTTTTTTTTTTATCTTAAGGAATACATAGTTTGCTTACAAGACTATTTATGCGCCTTTGAATAACACCGACATTCAATCAAAACTCAACTAATCACAAAAAAACGACCCGAACTTTCCCTCATTAAAACTAACACTCCCGTTACCTCATTCTACGGAGTACCAAAAACAACCATAAATCCCGTCAGACTATGATTCACTAATTTGTTACATATAAATCTTTTCTCATGGTTGTCCAACAACTGAACCTTTTTATAGGACACATTTCAACTCCACGTAAAAAGCTCTGAAGACTTTATTCAAAAAACTCATAATATCTTGCCCACAATTATGAATTTATATTATGAGTTTGTATTATGAGTTTATATTATGAGTTTTTCTGCCCAACAACAACCACATTCCCAGCTTTGACGTTCAGTGTTTCTTTCAGGCATACCCATGGGATCTCCTCTTTCCCCCATACTTAGCAACATATTCATAGAACATTTTGAGCACTTTTTCATACTTAACCACTCTCTTCTTTCCTACGCAAAATGACTTCGCTATGTGGATGATATTTTTATCTCCACTCCCTGAACCACAAACCCAACTCTCATACTTGACTACATCAGTAGTGAGATATCAAATTCGTAGCTAAAATCCTTGAGCGTATATATCTCGGAGTTTCACTTTTTGACGGAGTCAAAAAGTGAAAGGCGAATGAAGCGGTTACGAAGGACGCTGCGTGGGGGACGGAAAAATAAATAATAATGAAAAAAAATTAAAAAAAAATTGCGTTCTTACACCATCTAAAGCTGTAAATCAGTAAATCAAACCACCCACCCTACCCCTCCCCACCCAATCCATGATATATTGATCTATTAATCTATTGATCTATTGATTCAAGTTATATTTTGTATAACTTAACACAAAACTTTCATCTATTTTTATTTTATTTTGTTTAAAAATATAATTTTTAATAAAATTTTTATGCTTGTCATGTTTATAACGTAAAAAATTTGCGTTTTTACACCATCTAAAACAGTAAATCAGTAAATCAAACCACCCACACTACCCCTCCCCACCCCATCCATGATCTATTGATCTATTGATCTACTGATCTATTTATTCAAGTCATATTTTGTAAAACATAACACAAAACTATTATTCTTTTTATGTTTACAACGTAAAAAATTTGCATTTTTACACACCCAAAAACAGTAAATCAGTAAATCAAACCACCCACCCTACCCTTCCCACCCTACCCTTCCCACCCCACCCGTGATCTATTGATTTATTGAATCAATTCATGTTTTGTATAACATAGTACAAAACTTTTATTTATTTTAATTTTATTTTGTTTAAAAATATATTTTTTACCAAAATTTTTATTCATTTTATGCTTATAGCTTAAAAAATTAGCGTTTTTACATCATCTAAAGTAGTAAATCAGTAAATCAAACCCCCCTCCCCCATGATCTATTGATCTATTGTTTCAAATCATATTTTGTACAACATAGCACAAAAACTTTTATTTATTTTTGTTTTATTTGCTTTAAACATTTTGTTTTTACTAAAATTTTAGGCTTTTCATGTTTATAACTTAAAAAATTTGTATTTTTACACATCCTAAAGCAGTAAATCAGTAAATCAAACCACCCAACCCGAACCACCCATGATCTATTGATCTATTAATCTATTGACTCAAGTCATAGTATAGCATAACACAAAAACTTTTATTTTTTTGTTTTATTTGCTTTAAACTTTTTGTTTTTACCAAAAATTTTATGCTTTTCATGTTTATAACTTAAAAAATTTGCATTTTTACACACCTTAAAGCAGTAAATCAGTAAATCAAACCACCCACCCTACCCTCCCCATCCCGTCCATGATCTATTGATTCAAGTCACATTTTGTATAACATAACACAAAACTTTTATTTATTTTTTATTTTATTTTGTTTAAAAATATATTTTTTTTTAACCAAAATTTTTATTCATTTTATGTTTATAACTTAAAAAATTAGCGTTTTTACACCCCATAAAGCAGGAAATCAGTAAATTAAACCACCCTCCCCTCCCCTCCCCCTCACCATCCCATGATCTATTGATCAATTGATCTATTGATCTATTGCTTTGTGTCACATTTCGAGTATCATTTTGGATAAGCATAACATAAAATCAAGTTCTTTATACACTGACCAACGAATATATGCTAACGTAACAAAGTTTTCACTGTGTTTTAATTACAATAACTTAATAAATGTGCTTTTCTTCCTTATATAAGCATGCTTTTGTTATCGCACAATACTTTGTAAATAAATTTAGCAAACACCCACCGGCCGGCGAAAAGTCGCAGGCGCATAGGCGCATAGGCGCATTGAGGTTGACAAACATATAGGCGCAAAGGAGCTAGGCACACTAGGTCTGGCGGCATAGGCGCAGGCGCACTCAAAAAAATTATAGTCACTTGAGAAGAACTATATTGGACCTGACCTGAAGTCACTAGAGAATATTAGAAGTGACTTGTAGTCACTTGAGAAGAACTATATTGGATGTGACCTGAAGTCACTAGAGAATATTGAACGTGGCCTGAAGTCACTTAAGGAGAACAGTGTATTGTGAATATTAGACGTGACCTGAAGTCACTAGAAAAGAACAGATTCTTTTGTTTCTATTTTAATTAATTAAACGAATTTCGAGGATTGTCACGTTTTCATTTGCTTGGTATCATATCTTGTGACAATATATATTGTTTTTTAAATATATATATATATATAATATATATATATATATATATATATATATATATATATATATATATATATATATATATATATATATATATATATATATACTATATATATATAATATATATATATTAATATCCATAATATATATATAACTCAAACTCACATCCCCCAGGTAGGACGATTTAACGCCCTGTCAGGTGGACCCAACGAGAAAGGTCCTTGGGTAACTTGGGCCTAACGACAAATCCGCTGGCTGGCCAGGCCTATCGCGGTAACCGGAGTTTTTTCCCGCATTAGCAGCAAAAGCACGCTGTCAATGTACTCATTAACGTCCTGAGTGGGACGAAGCTAGTGATAATAGAGAAATAACTCACATCTCTCGCTCCAACGCCAAGTCTTGAACCTGGTCCATCGCTTGCATAGGCGAGTGTCTACCACTGAGCTATGAGCGCTCATATATATATATATATATATATATATAATAATATATATATTATATATATATCTATATATAATATATAATATATATATATATAATATATATATAATATACTTATATATATATATCAGTGGCGTGCATTCAGGGCATGCAAGTCATGCTGAGCATGACCAAAGAAATATAGAATTTTGCTAAATTCTTATTTAAAAAAAAATGCTTACAAACTAATAATAAAGAACAGGGAAACAAAATTACGTCAAGCTATGGTGTTTAAAATCTTAAAATTCAACTTTCAAAATTCTTCCCATATTCAACACTAAAATTAACTAATACAAGCAATGAACAATTTTCTCTTGAGTAGACATTTAAAAATATCGTCCGCAAGCGACCGCCTTACGCGGGTGAATTGTGATATTATTAAGACGAGGACGAGAAAAGCTGTACTCCGAAGCATGAACACTCATGATTCTCCACTCGTAATTCTGAACACGTTTCAGCATCTTCCCTCATAATATATTATATATATATATATATATATATATATATATATATATTTATATATATATATTATATCTATATATATATATAATATATAATATATATAATATTATATAAATATATATATATAATATATATATATATATATATATTTTTTTTTTTTTTTTTTTTTACATGATACCACCACTCACTGGGCAATGCCCTTTTCAAACGGAGGGGGCCAAAAAAAATAAATAAATAAAAAAAAAATTTACAATTAAGAAAAACATTAAAATAAATGGAAAGTAAACCTACCTGTCCCTTCCCCTAAACGCAATTTCCCTCAGGGGGCGCAAGACGCGGGATTTTAAATAGAGGAAGATTTGAATGATAGGGGGAAAATAAAAGAAGGCAAGGAGTTCCACAAAACAGATGTGGCTGAAAAGGGAGGTACCACAACGAGTGATCCTTGAGTCTCCAATATTCACGCAATATTCATGAGAGAACAAGGCACTCTTGTGTTACGAGGGCGGCGCAGTGGTGGAGGAATGCGAGAGGTCAATTCACCGAGCACCTGCCGTTGTAATACCTATAGAAAGAGATAGGCGCCGAGTCACGAACGCAGAGAAGAAGGGTCAAGGGGTCAGAAGTATGGAAAGTTTATAAGCTGCTTAGCCTTGAGCTCAACTCTATCCAAAAGGGAGGGTGGAACGGACCCACCCCAACATTGTGGGAACAGTATTCCATACAGGGGCGAATAAGACCTTTATATAACTGGAGCATCTGAGCAGAAGAAAAATATTCACGCAATCTGAACAGAATTCCCCCCCAGCTTTTTTGAGGCCATTTTAGCAACCGATGTGATGTGAGGTCTCCAAGACAATTTACTATTTATGTTTAGTCCTAGAATGTTTATGTTGTTTACGGTAAGACATTAGAGCCGTAAAAGGGGATGAAAGTCGGGAGGTATTTTAGAGAGGGAGATATGAAAGAAGTTGAGTTTTCAAAGAGTTGAACTTCACAAGATTTACGGTTACCCCACTGAGAAATTCCGACCAAATCGGCCAGAATTGAATCAGAAGCTGTAGACAAGAGGCAACTCTAGATATAAACGAGGGAGCAAAATTAAAATGAGTGGAAGAATGGAGAGTTGAGTCATCGGCATAAAAGTGAACAGAGTTAGAAGTGCAGCTAAGAAGATCGTTGATGAAAAGAAGGAATAAAAGTTGGAGATAAAACAGAAACCTTGAGGAACACCACAATTAATAAGAAAGGAGGAAGAGTTTGCTCCATCAACAAGGCTGAAATGGAAAGATCTGAAAGAAAACTAGACAGGAGTAAAAAGCGAAGGAGGAAATCCAAAGGAAGGTAGCTTAGAGAGTAGCGACGCATGCCATACTCCCTGTCAAAGCTTTAGATATGTCAAGCGCTACACAAGACTCACCATGATCCTTAGGGCAGAAGACCATAGATCAGTGAGTAATAGGAAAGGATATCACCATTTGATCTCGATCGTCCGAAAGCCATATATATATATATATATATATAATATTATAATATATATATATAATATATATTTATTATATATATATATATATATATATATTATAATATATAATATTATATATTATTATTATATATATATAATTAATATATATAATATATATATATATTATATATATATATAATATATAAAATAACAAATAATAAACAAATAATAACAAATAATAACAAATTAAAATCAAATAAACAATAATAACAAATATAACCAAATTCATAAACAAATAATAATAATAATAATAATAATAATAATAATAATAATATAATAATAATAATAATAATAATATATAATAATAATAATAATAATAATAATAATAATAATAATAATAAATAATAATAATAAAATAATAATAATAATAATAATAATAATAATAATAATAACTAATAAAATAATAAATAATAACTAATAAATAATAAATAATAAATAATAAATAATTAAATAATAATTAAAAATAATATAATTAAATAATATTATACTAATAATAATAATAATAATAATAAAATAATAATAATAATAATAATAATAATAATAATAATAATAATAATAATAAATAAAATAATAATAATAAAAAAGCATAATAATAAATAATAATAATAATAATAATAATAATAATAATACATAAAATAATAATAAATAATAATAATAATAATAAATAATAATAATAATAAATAAAATAATAATAATAATAATAATAATAATAAATAATAAAAATAAATAAAAATAGTAATAATAAATAATATAATAATAATAATAATACAATAATTAATAATAATAATAATTATAAATAATAATCATAAATATAATAATAAATAATAAATTATAAATAATAATAATAAATAATAAATAATAAATATATCAAATAATAAATAATAACTAATAAATAATAAATAATAAATAATAAATAATAAATAATAAATA
Organism: Trachelipus rathkii; assembly: GCA_015478945.1. NCBI lineage: Eukaryota > Metazoa > Arthropoda > Malacostraca > Isopoda > Trachelipodidae > Trachelipus > Trachelipus rathkii. Next base: position 12,901 of record JABUQX010034674.1, on the reverse strand, counting down.
ATAAATAATAAATAATAAATAATAAATAATAAATAATAAATAATAAATAATAAATAATAAATATATAAAATACATAATAAAATAATAATAATAAATAATAATAATAATAATAAATAATAATAATAATAAATAATAATAATAATAAATAATAATAATAATAATAATAAATAATAATAATAAATAATAATAATAAATAATAAATAATAAAATAATAAATAATAAATAATAAATAATAAATAATAATAATAATAATAATAATAATAATAATAATAATAATAATAATAATAATAATAATAATAATAATAATAATAATAATAATAATAATAATAATAATAATAATAATAATAAATAATAATAATAATAATAAAATAATAATAATAAATAATAATTAATAATATAATAACCATAATAACATAAATAAACACATAAATATAATAATAATAAATGAATAATAATAATAAATATAATAAATAATAATAATAATAAATAATAAATAATAATATAATAATAATAATAATAATAATAATAATAATAATAACAAAACTAACAATAACAACAACAATAACAACAACAATAGCAACAACAACAACAGCAACAAAGCTGATAATATTTTAAGCGGAAAATACCCAAGCATAGAGAAGAGATAAAACCCTGCCAAACGTACATAAAAAATTATGGGACTACTATATATTGGTCTTACTCAAATTCATTTATAACTTTACAATTAAATCAGTTGGAATATTGGATAATTATTTTGAGGAAAAAAAATAATAAATAAATAAAAAAATAGTGAGAAAAAAAGGGGAAAATGTGATTTTGCTTTGAGCGACATTTTTATTTCGGTTAACTCAGAGCTTGGTGTGCTTAGTTACATTTTTTTCGTATCGAAATTTTTAAGTTTTACGAAATCTTTTTCTTAAGAAGTTATAGTGTACACTGTAAATAAAACCTAAGAATAATGGATGCCGCAGAATGTGTTATTGAAGATCTTTTAAAAACAAGATTTAGTATGAGAAGTTATGAAGAAAAAAATTTAATTATTAAAAACGGAAGATTAACTCCATCATTACCAGACCTAAAAACCAAAGGAAAGAATTTTGTAAGACATTTTCAAGAATGTCTTTATGAGAAAAAGAAATAGTTGACTGGGAGATCAAAATTAAATAGGCTTTTTTGTTGGCCTTGTTTGATTTTTTCATCAGAAAAATACATTGTTGTGCACATGTGTTGAATTTAGTTTTATCTCAAGCATGTGGAAGTAACTCGCGAGGGTTAAGGAATGTAAGTTATTTTTCACGGTTTTAAGTGGTTTAGGAAGTTTTTTCGCTAAATCGCCTAAAAGGAAAGTGCACTTGATACTATAGTTAAAAGAAGGTTTCCAAAAACCGCAACAACTAGATGGAATTACAGTTCTCGCTTAGTTCATATTGCCAAAGAAAATAGATCTTTATTGATTGAGTTATTTTATGAAATAATTGATAATGTAGAGAAATGGGATGGAATAACTATCAATTCCGCAATTGGATTCAAGCACAAATTAGGTGACTTTAAATTTATTTTTCTACTTGAACCATTTAGTGAAATATTTTCCTTTACTGATGTTTTATTTAATGTCCTTCAGTCAAAAAGTTTGGATATTACTTATTGTACTAATGAAGTTAGGAAAACTACTAAATTGATTGAGGAAAAACAAGATCTTTTCTCTAAAATATATGACAATGTTAAAAGAAATTTTCCATCAGAAAAACATCATGATTACTATAGAAATCTATATAATAATATCATTCAAACAGTTGTGAATCAACTAAGAGTCAGATTTAAATCTCTGGAAGATCTTGTTTTAATAGAAATATTAAACAGTCATAATTTTAAACAATACACAAAAGATTTTCCTAAGAAACCTTTCGAGTCTCTAAGCATAATTTACGGAAGCCATTTTGACAAAATTCGACTGCAGAACGAATTGATAGTTGTGTATTCTTCGGATGATTTTAGAAATAAAAGTATTGTACAACTAATAAAACACTTCCAAGACAATGAACTTTATGAAGTTATGCCTGAATTTTTAAAACTTTGCCAGCTCATTGCTAAGATACCATCTACAAAAGCAACAGTAGTATACGAGGCACAACCAGCATTTTCCAGCATTTTTTTTACCGTAGATTTTTATTTCGGATTATTGCTTTTCGCCTGACCAGATTGCATATTTTTTCCCGCTGAGTCCGATTTTGACGCTTGAGGTGTCCATCTATGGGTTTTTTTTGGGTCGGGGAAGCCGTTTATGAGGTATGTGAGGCGTTTGGAACAGGGAATTCAAGTCAAATGCCGACATGACTTGGAAATTCGTAAGGTCGTCAGATTTTGACGCTTGAGGTGTCCATCTATGGGTTTTTTGGGTCGGGGAAGCCGTTTATGAGGTATGTGAGGCGTTTAGAACAGGGAATTCAAGTCAAATGCCGACATGACTTGGAATTTTGTAAAGTCGATAGATTTTGAACTTTGAGGTGTCTATCTATGGGATTTTGGGGTCGGGAAGCCGTTTTTGAGGTACGTCAGGCGTTTGGAACAGGGAATTCAAAAGTCAAATGCCGACATGACTTGAAAATTTGTAAGGTCGTCAGATTTTGACGCTTGAGGTGTCCATCTATGGGTTTTTTGGGTCAGGGAAGCCGTTTATGAGGTATGTGAGGCGTTTGGAACAGGGAATTCAAGTCAAATGCCGACATGACTTGGAAATTCGTAAGGTCGTCAGATTTTGACGCTTGAGGTGTCCATCTATGGGTTTTTTGGGTCGGGGAAGCCGTTTATGAGGTATGTGAGGCGTTTGGAACAGGGAATTCAAGTCAAATGCCGACATGACTTGGAAATTCGTAAGGTCGTCAGATTTTGACGCTTTTGAGGTGTCAAATTATGGGTTTCTGAGGTTGGGGAAGTCGATTTTGAGGTCGGTGAGGCGTTTGGAGCAAGGAATCTAAGTCAAATGCCGATGACTTGGACTTTCTCTGAAATTGCTAAGTTTTATACTTTTTATTGGTCAAATTAAGGGTCCCTAAGGGTGGTGAGACCAATTTTGAGGTCAGGTTAGCCAATATTTGAGTTTTAGAAGGGCTAGCAATAAGTCTTATAACCCACACTTTTCTTCACCCCTCAATTTAGATGAGTTCTAGTTGACTTATCTTCTTCAAACTTGGCTCCCCGTATAAGGGTGACGTAACCTTATCGTAGACTAGGTTACGCGCACCATGGAGGGTGCGCCCCCCCCCTAAAAACCGAAATGTTAATAGAAGGTTGAAATTTAGAGAAAGGATTCGGAGTCGGATTTCTGGAAAGAGAAGGGATAGGAATCAGAGGAGTTGACAACGGCACCGGTGCTGGAGCCGGTGCGGTGCCAAGTTAATAAACATTCGTTTAATAATACAATATCATTACTGTTCACATAACTGATTCTGTTCTATCATGTACATATCGTCAATTGCATTGCATCTTGAAAGATAACCCGTCTTTCTAAATGTTAAGACTGTCATTTATATTTTCAAATCTCATTTTCTTTTTATAAACGTTAACTAATATAATTTTTTCTCCCTAAGTTGAAACATGCATATATTGTTTGCTTTTTTTTATGTTTTTATTTTACATTTATACTTTGTGTTTAATTTTATTTTTTAGTTTATTTTTTTTAAATTTTTTTCTAACTATTTTTTATTTTACATTTTTACTTTGTGTTTAATTTTTTATTTTTTATTTTAATTTTACTTATTTAAATTTATTTTTCAAACTTTGTAAGTTTTATTTTACGTTTATACTTTGTGTTTAATTTTTTATTTTAATTCCTTTTTATTTTTTTTTTTTTTTTTTTTTTTTTTTTTTTTATTTTTTTTTTTTTTTTTTTATTTAAATTTATTTTTAAATTTTTTTTATAAGTTTAATTATTTTGTTTTATTTTTACTATAAAAATTTATTTATTTTGTTTTATTTGCTTTAAACATTTTGTTTTTACTAAAAAATTTATTCTTTTTATGTTTATAACTTAAAAATTTTACATTTTTACATACCTTAAAGCAGTAAATCAGTAAATCAGTAAATCAAACTGCCCTCCATACCCTCCTACCCTTCCATGATCTATTGATCTATTGATCTATTGATTCAATCATTACTTTTTATAATATAAGCACAAAACTTTTATTATTTTTGTTTGTTTCTTTAAACATTTTGGTTTTTACTATAAAATTTATTCTTTTTAAATGTTTATAACTTAAAAAAATTGCATTTGCATACTTAAAGCAGTAAATCAGTAAAATCAGTAAATCAGTACATACCATAAAACAGTAAATCAGTAAATTCAGGTAAATCAAACTATCATCCAAACGCCCTCCTACCCTTCCATGATCTATTGATCTATTGATCTATTGAGCTATTGATCTATTGATCTATTGACCAATTGAGCTATTGATCTATTGATCTATTGATTCAAGTCATATTTTGTATAACATAACACAAAAACTTTTATTTATTTTGTTTTGTTTTCTTTAAACATTATGTTTTTACTATAAAAATTTATTTATTTTGTTTTATTTTTACTATAAAAATTTATTTATTTTGTTTTATTTGCTTTAAACATTTTGTTTTTACTAAAACTTTATTCTTTTTATGTTTATAACTTAAAAAATTTGCATTTTTACATACCCTAAAGCAGTAAATCAGTAAATCAGTAAATCAAACTACCTTCCTATCCTTCCATGATCTATTGATCTATTGATCTATTGATCTATTGATCTATTGATTCAAGTCATATTTTCTATTAAAATTGTTATGTTTTACATACCCTAAAGCAGTAAATCAGTAAATCAGTAAATCAAACTGCCTTCCAGCCACCTTCCTACCCTTCCATGATCTATTGATCTATTGATCTATTGATCTATTGATTCAAGTCATATTTTGTATAATATAACACAAAACTTTTATTTATTTTTGTTTTGTTTCTTTAAACATTATGTTTTTACTATAAAAATTTATTTATTTTGTTTTATTTGCTTTAAACATTTTGTTTTTACTAAAAAATTTGCATTTTTACATACCTTAAAGCAGTAAATCAGTAAATCAGTAAATCAAACTGCCCTTCATACCCTCCTGCCCTTCCATGATCTATTGATCTATTGATTCAAGTCATATTTTGTATAATATAACACAAAACTTTTATTTATTTTTGTTTTGTTTCTTTAAACATTTTGTTTTTACTAAAAAATTTATTCTTTTTATGTTTATAACTTAAAAAAAATTTGCATTTTTACATACCTTAAAGCAGTAAATCAGTAAATCAGTAAATCAGTAAAGCAGTAAATCAGTAAATCAGTAAATCAAACTATCATCCAACTACCCTCCTACCCTTCCATGATCTATTGAT
>JABUQX010034673.1:25000-27044 GCA_015478945.1 Trachelipus rathkii | reverse complement strand
TGCCTGTATTCCAGCCACGAGGATCATATCAATAGACCCTTATTCTGTCTGTGTTGCATGGATTCATCAAGCATTTTCGAATCGGCAGGCAGCACTGTGTAAGAGGATCAAGTGTTGTGTTATCCGATTGGATCGACGTATAGTGAAATATCTAACTGGAAAGACAGCGTAAGTGGTTCTAAATAGAATAGACGTTGTGTTCTTGTCATGTGACGATATTAAAACCCTTGATGTATACGCAAGTACTGGAAACCCATCGATTGTGTGACCTTCCATCGCACATGTAGAGGTTTTACAGTCGAACATCTGAAAATATTACAGCATTGCTTAAAAAAAAAAACGAATTAACATCGCACCTTAACGATGTTGACATACTTGAGCACTTAAATTCAAATAGCACATGGTGTAATCTATGATATTTACAACGAAACATGTGGTTTCCAGATACAATGCAGTATAACGGAAGGGCAATTAATAACTATCAGCTTGGTATGAGTTTACTTTCTCTCTTGTTGAGAGAGATGAGTGCAAGCGGAATCGGACATACGCCGAAAAATGGTACGTGTTTGCTGAAGGCATTTATACTTACATTCTTTCAAGGGGTGTTGAATCTTTAGAGAGATATATAGAACTTACCCAAGCTATGTTGAATCCTATGTTCTTTGATTAGATGAATTAATATATTTATTAACAAACTTAGTTTTTCTATGTATTTATATGTTTTTATATATTTTATATAACGCTCTTTTCGATTAAATTTATATGTTATAAAAATGACAAAACTTGTTTTTACTTCCCGCGTATGTTCGTTTTATTGACTAAGTTGCTTAATGATAGCTGTTATTCGGATCTGGTTTTGCTGCTTGTTAAGTATGTATGTTCATAGTTTTAAGCCTTTACAGAGGAGTAAAACTTTACTTGGTTTGTCTTACGCTGTTAGGTATTTATGATTGGTTAGCTAAGGTTTGAAAATTTTAGGTAAATATTACTATGATTAATGTAAATAACATTGTCATTGCTAGGTGATATGTATTGATAAAGTGTAAAATGAATTAGGTTTTTGTATGGTTTGTAGTTATTTTACTGTTGATAATTTTGGGAAACCTTTGTTAATGCACAGTTGTATTCTTGCTTAAGATGTGTCAGTTTTGTCGTTTTATTATTTATTATTCTTAGTTCTGTGGTAATGCTATGTTGGCTTTATTAATGTGAAAACTTTGTTACGTTAGCATACTTTTGCTGCTCTGTATGATAATTAGACAAGGTTATGGTAAATGTTTGTTAAATATTACCGTGTTAATTTAAAATTAACATTGTTATGTTAAGAGACACGTTTTGACCAAAATGTGAATACGGTTACGTCTTTGTTATGACTATGCTTAGATATTATACTTGGTTAAGTATTGAAACTTTGCTTAATGTTAACACGGTTTATCATTGTAAGGTTGTGTCCAGGTTTGGTCGTTGTGTGCATTATATTCATAGTTCAGATGATGCTATGTTAGCTTTATTAATGTGGAAACTTTGTTACGTTAGCATGTATTCGTTGATCAGTGTTTTTATGTTATGTTTATTGCTTAGTGATACTCGAGATGTGACTTGAATCAAAAGATCAATAGATCAATAGATCAATAGATCAATAGATCAATAGATCAATAGATCACGGATGGACAGGAGGGTGGCGGGATGGTGTTTGATTTACTGATTTACTGATTTATACTGAACCAAAACGTGACAATTTTAATAAAAAAATATGACTTGAATCAATTAGATCAATAGTTACGTTAGCGTATCGACATGGAGGCGGTTGGATGGTGGTTTGATTTACTGATTTACTGATTTAGGGTATGTAAAACGTGACAATTTTACTAAAAAATATGACTTGAATCAATAGATTAATAGATCAATAGATCAATGGATCAATAGATCAATAAATCATGGATGGACAGGTGGGTGGTTGGATTGTGGTTTGATTTACTGATTTACGCTGATTTAGCGGTATGCTAAAACGTTGAACAAGATTTTACTAAAAACTGTAACTTGA
>JABUQX010034673.1:0-15000 GCA_015478945.1 Trachelipus rathkii | reverse complement strand
TGTGCATAAGTGTTCGTCAATACAGTAAACCAAAAACGATTAAAAATTTTTTTTTAAATTTTCTGATATTATCATATAATAATGAGCCAGTATTGTGTGTTCTAGATCATCCAAAACATTTTGAACGTCTGGCATAAATGTAGGAAAAACAGCATCATTCTTCCAATTTAAAGTGATAACTTTTATTAATTGTTTAAATCCCGTTTCTACAGTTAATAGACTTGAAAGGTAAAATAAAATCTTTTTCAATTCATCAAAGGTTCTTGCATCCACAATACCTTTTGTTTTAGTAAATACTTGACAGGCATTCCCCTTTTCAGGTCTATATATCTCTTATATGTCGCCAGCCTTTCATTTTCAGATGTAATTTTTTCTTCTGTGAACAAATCTTCAAGATAACGCATTCAATTCAATTCCCTGACACCTTCATTTATTCCGTTAACATATCCCACTTAAAGCGGAATACCTGTTCTTGCAAAATATAACCATTCTAAATCCAGGGTTCTAAGTGATTCTACAACTACAATTGAAGCAAAAGATGCTGCATTACCAAGAATAGAGGTGGAAATTGAAATTGAAGTAGAAGTAGCGGTCTAAGAGGAAGATAAAGGAGTAAAAAGAACAAAAATATAATATCTAACATAATAAAGTATTTTAAGTTTTTTTTTAAAAAAAACTTAAGAGCAAGAACAATTTTATTTGAATGAATATTGTAAATTTACATGTATGATTAAAATTTGACTCCTGAAAATTGCAACTGAACTTCTGAGATATCAACTTGATAGATTGACGAAACGAAACTGGAAGCTCTAATCTCTGATAATCTAAAAATATATAATTTAAAATATTGTATTAGAAAAAAATGCAAAATAAAAAATTACTAGTTTTCCTTGTTAATAATTGCAAAATATTATTTTAAACATGGATAGTGAAAACAAAATTTATAATTTAAAAATCACTAAATTCATTTATAGAAAAAAAAGAAATTTCCTTGTATGAAATCCTTAATTACTCTTAGAAGGAAAGTTATCACTGCAAAATCAAATGGGTTTCACTTTAAAAATAAAATTTAAATTATATATAATATTAAAAAAATATTAAAACTTTAAGGAAACTATCATTTATAAACATCTCAGAATCTCCTCCTAAAATAATTCATTTTTCATCAATACATTGTTTTATACACTTTTGAAAATAAAATAAATATAATACAAAGTAATTCACTAATTATTGAAAATAAAATAACACATTCATCTCACCTAAAGGATAATTTCAGAACTATCTTATTTGGAAAAGAATTAGAAAGAATTTTTAAGCAACTAACACTGCTTCACAATAGGGAAGGAGGAATCACATTAATAATAATTTTATTCATTAAGTTTTTATTTATATATATATATATATATATTTATATATATATATATATATATATATATATATATATATATATATATATATATATATATATATATATATATATATATATATATATATATATATATATATGTAAATACTGCAATTAAAACCGCAGTTAAATTTGTATAGATAAAATAACTCCTTAAGTGATTCTTCACTTACCAGGATTAGATCCCGGGCCCTCGCGAACGGTATGCCAAGCGTGTTACCACTCAACCACGATGATCAGCTAAAAAGATACGCGACTTAAACCTATGAAAGAGTGCTCTATTCAGTATAATGACCGCCTATGTCAGGACAGATACCTCAGCCACGCATCTCCGCTTGCACTCGGGTCAAAGCAACACAGGACCCATGTAAGGAGACCACTCTAGATCGGAGTATAATTTGTATAGATGTAAATACTGCAATTAAACCGCAGTTCAATTTGTATAGATAAAATAACTCCTTGAGTGCGGTATGCCAAGCGTGTTACCACTCAACCACGACAAGCTAAAAAAATACGCGACTTAAACCTATGAAAGAGTGCTCTATTCAATAAGAATAAGGACCGCCTATGTCAGGACAGATACCTCAGTCACGCATCTCCGCTTGCGCTCGGGTCAAAGATAACACAGGACCCATGTAAGGAGACCACTCTAGATCGGAGTATAATTTGTATAGATGTAAATACTGCAATTAAACCGCAGTTCAATTTGTATAGATAAAATAACTCCTTGAGTGAATCTTCACTTACCAGAATTAGATACCGGGCCCTCGCGAACGATATGCCAAGCGTGTTACCAATCTAGTTATCCCTTAAGGTAATTGAAAAAAAAAAACATGGCATCAGCCCAGAGAAGATTATGAAGAAATTTAACAGTTGGATTTTATATTTTTAAGTTATGTTTCTCCAGAGAACATTTCTTTCAGAACGCCGGTGCCATGGATCACGCCAGGTGAATGTTAAAAGCCATTTACTCCATAAAAATTTTAATTTTCAGGTATTAGTTTTCTCTAAGTGACTCAGAGATAGATGTCATCAGAAGTACTTGTTTAATCATTATTAATGTTTATGTCAAAGGTTGGTTTACTGCTTCCAAGCTACATTTGCCTCCAACCAAGATTTACAATTGCTTAAAACATTATTTAATTATGAAAAAATAGATGGAGACATTTCAAAGGTAGAATTATCTAAGCTTATAAATCATTTTGTGATATTTGAACCCAGAGCAAGCTGCTTTAGCTTTTTTTGACAGAACTTTAGACAAAAACGTCAAAATAAACATGGCTGCAAAACTATTGTCTTTTGAGCAAAACAGTGATGATGATGAGGACAAGCTAAGCAAGCTTATTGAGCTTGAGGAACAAAATTTACAAGACGATAGAATAGTTAAAGCTAAAATCGTTTTGAGAGAAGCTTATTCTTTATTGGACAAAGAAGTCGATTTCTTTATTACACCACTGACATTTATCATCTTCAAAAGGTTCGACAGTTCAACTCATTTCTTACATTCTGATCCGGATGTTTGGAACGAGGACCAGGATTTCTTGAAAAGACAGGGAATTATCAAACGTTTTAAGGTTGTAAACGATACAGCCGAAAGGGGTGTCAAATTAATGCAAGGCTACATTTGAGTATAACAAAAGATGAAGAACAAAAACAGTTTGTTTTGCAAGTATGTGCTAAATGTTGAAAATTATTTTCAAACACATTGAAATCCACCCTCTCAAAACCTACTTGATTCTAGTGACTCAATCTGATAAATCTACTAATTTAATCTATCATAGTTAAGTTTTACGCTGTTTGTTTTACAATAAATATCAAATTAAACAGAAACCAGAGATTCTGCAAGGCTCGTAATCCAGGAAGTTGTATTTTTCTTAGGAGAAAGCTAAGATACGTGCAAAACATTTGAAGATAGTATTGCGAAACATGAAAACCTGCACGAGGAGTGGAGAAAACTGCAAAAAATTAAAAAAACTGCATCCAGAAACGTACGTCAAGCTCAAAGTAAGAAAGTGAAAGCTCTTAAATCAAACCTTGATGAACTGTTTGATATTGCACACAAAGACGCACTGAAGAACACAAATGAAGAAAACAAACAGTTTTTGTTCCTTGAGAGAATAATTGGATGTGCTGGTTGCATGGAAATTGATATAAAATTCGAACGAGCAGAAGAGTAAGGAGCATAGAGAAAAATAGCTGAGATGATCAGACTAGAAAATTCAAAGCTGAAACCTGTAGGTAAATCTAGATTGTAGTTTAAATATGGTATTTAGTTTCTATCTGGATCTATTTTGTTGTGCTTACCTAGCACCTTGGTACTTCGGTACCTTGGTACCTTTGTACGTAGATAAATATGTTTGTTGTTCTCAAGTTAATGTTTTTTCCTTTGTGTTTCTAATCGTTTCTTTCTGTCGTTTTCTAGATGATGAAAATGTAGAAATGGAATTTTAAGCACAAGCCGTGCTTCAGAAGAAGAGGAAGCACAGAAATCAGGGCATAGAAGAGAAGGATCATAAGGACTTTCAGGACACAGGAATCGACACATCATAACCGAAGAAAAGAAAGTACTGCCGAGGAAATGAAGAAATTATCATAGAGAAGTTGTCATTATTGTTAGATAGATGTAATATTTTGAATAGAGACGCGGTTAGAATTGTTTCTGCTACTGCCGAAGCATTAGGACAAGATCCACAGAAGTTAGTAATCAGTAGGTCCACTGTAAGAGTCCGCAGACAGAAATTTTGAGAGGAAAGAGTGCAGATTTTTAAAAATTGGTTTGAAAATTCAGATATACAAGGTGCTTGCTGTCCTACATTGTGATGGGAAATTTCTCCCAGTTATGGTGATGAAGAGCAGTCGATCGGGAAAAATACTTGATGTACTCAGACAAATCTGTTTTCCTGAATTAGAAAAATTGGGGGTAGTAGAATAAATAGAAGCAATGTGTTTTTACACTACTGCTGTTAATGCTAGTTGCTTGAGAGGAACCTATGTTTAATTAGAACAATTCTTTGCAAAAAGATTTTAAACACTTGACATGTCGCCACCACATTTCAGAAGCTACACTGAAGGCAGTTTTTGATTGTAAAATGGGTTAAACTACTTGCTCTCAGCCTGATATTTTTAATAATTTCAGACATAGTGGTCCTAAATAGACCAACAAAAAAATGTACTATTATTCTTGATGATGAACTGGTCAAATTTAAAATATATATGTAAATGATCTTGAACGTATTTCTAATTTACTCCCAGCTCAATTTAAAAAATACGACATCAGGATAGAGAAGATTAAAAAGAATTTTTATAGTTGGGTTTGATATTTTTAGGTCCTCTTCCTCCAAGAATAATTTCTTTCAGAGCACTATGCGCCATGCATCACATCAGGTGGATGTCAAAAGCCATCATTTACTCCATAAAAATTTCGTTTTCAGGAATATTTTTTTTTTAAGTAACTCGTTTATAGATGTCATCAGAAGTATTTGCTTATTCATAATTATTGTTTATGTCAAAGTTTTCTTTAATGTTCCTAAAGATACATTTGTTTCCAACCAAGATTTACAGCTATTTAAAACCTTAATCAATTGTGAAAAAATTGATGCAGATATTTCAAAGGTGACATTGTCTAAACTTACAAATAATTTACGGTATTTGAACCCAGAATAAGTTGTTTTAGCTTTTATTGGACAAACAAGTCAAAATAAATATGGCAGTTAAACTATGGTCTTTTGAACAAAACAGTAATGGTGATGATGAGCTAAGCAAGCTTATTGAGCTTGAGGATGAAAAAGAACAAGAAAATAGGATAGTTATAGCCAAAATCTCTTATAGAGAAGCTTATTCCTTTTAGAACATTCGATTACTTTATTACACCACTGACATGCATCTTCTTCAAAAGGTTCAACATTTCAACTCTTTTTCTTACACTTCGATTTGGATGTTTTTAATGAAGATCTTGATTTCTTGAAAGAACAGGGAATTGTCAAGTGTTTTAGGGTTGTATGCAACACAAACGAAAGGGGTGTCTAATTAATACAAGACTACAATTCGAGCATAACAAAAGATGAAGAGCAGAAACAGTATGTTTTGCAAATAATTGCTGAATGTTGAAAATTATTCTCATACATTAAAATCTACCCTCTCGAAACCTCTACCAACTACTTGATTCTAGTGACTCATCTGATAAATCTACCTAGCAATTCGACCTACCTACCCATTATTATTAATTTATATGTAATTATTAATTTATAAGTAATATTTAATTTAAGACACAAAACCTATACTGATGTTACTACTTCGTATTTCTGAAGATTGTTTTGGTAATAATTAAGTTCACTCTTTTTGAAATGGGAAAGAACTACAAATATGAATAAATGGTTTTGTATGGCTCAATATATTGTTTCTGTTGCCTCTTCACCTATATCCTATCCTTCTTTACCTACACTGATTTTTAGAAAACAATCTAAAAATGTAATCTCAACTTAAACTGTTTTTTATGATAAATAACTCAAAAATAGTAGGGAACATTAAAAAAAATAAAAATTATCTACTTAAGCGAATTTTCACATGTTTTTGGAAAAAGTCGATAATACAGGTGCACACCGGTCCTCGAAAAAAACAATATATCTTCCAATTATGGTTCATATAATATATATATATATATATTATATATATATATATAGTATAGTATATATATATATATTATATTCTAGTATATATTATATAATATAATGTATATAATATATACCGTTATATATATATATATTATATTTATATATATATATATTAAGATAATATATATATATATATATTTATATATATAATATTATAGTATATAGCTTTAACATATATATATATATATATATATATATAATATAATATATAATAATTATATATTATATATATATATATATATATATATATATATATATTATATATAGTGATATATATTATATTTATATATGTTTATATATATATATATATTAATATATATATAGTTATATAACTATATATATATCTATATAATTATTTATATATATATATATATATATAATATTATATAATATATATAAGTAGTATAATGATTTATCTATTATATATATATATATATCATTTTTTTTTTTTCCTCACCCATGACTACCCCGTCTTCAGGGTCGCCATACCGCATCCAGATATCCCGCCACAGCAACAGGCATCGTGCACAGATTATCCAGGACTGAAATGTTCCAGATTGATCTGGGAAAAGAGTTGGATTGACAGATAAGTAAAAAATGGGATGTGCCTTCTGGGACCTGGTTACAATTAGGACAAATGTTTTTAGTTGCTTAGTTGAGGTTGAACCTATGTTTGTACTTTCGTAAGTTTAGGTGGTGACCTCTTCATAGTTTGGCCAAATATGACTAACTATTTCTTGAAAGGGAGTTGAATTCTGATGCTATTTCTGGTGGGTGTTTGCTTAAAATGTTTTTGGTGATCTGCGTTTTAGGTAGTTTTTATTTGTTAGTATTGTGTAATTTTTTTGGTGTTTAATGTGTTGTTAACTGGAGGTAGGATGCTGATCAGAATCTGTTTGTAGAGTAAGGCTGGTGATGAAGGTGGTTGTTTAAGTCTGTGGTGTACGGGATTGGGGAGGGCAGTATGGCATGGGTGTTGGGGTGTTTGTGTTTTGGCATGAATATAATATCCAGGAGTATATCTATGAGTAGTATTTTGTTATCTTCGTGTAGGTGTTGTTGTAGTATTGTTACTGTACATTGTTATGACTCGTAGTGCTTTGTTTTGGGTTGTTTGGAGTTTCTTTATGTTGTTTTTAGTCAATAATGGGGGCCAAGTTGGGGAGGCGTAGTTTGGAGTTGGGCGTATGTATTGTTTGTATACTGGTGGTGGATGTTTGTTTGTTGTTTGTGAAGTTTGTGTCGGCGATGGTTCTTAATATGTTCAGTTTCCTGTTTGCTGATGAAATGATGTTGCATATATGTTTTGAAAAGGTGAAATGAGTGTCAAGTGTTTTTCCGAGGAATTCGGAAGTTTTGCTGAAAGATATGTCAATGTTGTTAAGTAGATTTGGGGGGCGTGTGGTGCCGAGTTGGTGGTCAGTGGTGATTATAGTGATTGATAATTTGTTTGGAGAGGCGGACATTCTGTTGTCTGTTAGCCACGTTTGAAGTTGATCTATGTATTGTTGCTTCAGGTTTATGACAGTGTTTAGATTCTGATGTATAGTGGCTATGGTATTGTCGTCTGCGTAAATTGTTATGTTTATGCGGTCTGTTTGTGGTTGTGGGAGATCGGCTGTGAATAGGTTGAATAATGTGAGGGATAGAATTGCACCTTGTTGGTTTTCCGTTATTGATGTTTACTGTTCGGGATTTTGTGTTGTTAATTTGTATTTTTCTTCCTGATATGAAATTGGAAATCCATTTCTTTAGGTTCTTATGTTGTATATGTATTTTGTAAAGGTGAGATGAGTGTCAAGTGTTATTCCGAGATTTTGAGAGTTTTTGTGTTGAAAGGTATGGCAATGTGGTTTAAGTAGATATGGGTTTGAGGGGTGTGGTGCCGAATTGGTGGTCATTGGTGATTAAAGTGATTGATGACTTGTTTGGCGAGGCGGACATTCTGTTGTCTACTAGCCATGTTTGAAGCTGATTGAGGATGCGGATGCGGATGCAGATGTCAATTTAGGTGCGGATGTTCCGCAAATGCGGATGCGAATGCTGATATCATGTCCATCACTAATATAAATTATATATATATATATATATATTATATTATATATATATATATATATATATATATATATATATATATATATAATATATATTATATTATAAATATATATATTATATATATAAATATATATATATATATAGATAGTATATTTAATTATTTACTTTATAAATATATTATAATATATATATATATATATATATATTATAATAATATAATTATATATAAATATTATTTATATATATATATTATATTATATATATATATACTTATATATATATATATATATATATATATATATACTTATGATATATATTATATATATGTATATATATATATATATAAATAATATATAATATATAATATTATATATATGATAATATATATATATATATATATATAATATAGTATAGTAGTTTATTATATATATATTATATATAGACAAGGGGACATTATATAATATATATATATATATATAATATATATATATATATAGTATGATATATATATAATAATAATTATATCATATAAAGTAATATTAACACTCAGAGGTGGGAGGGTCGAGCAAAATTTAAAACTTAGAGACAAACGCAAAAGCGAAAGTGGGGGACTTAGTCCGCAGCGGCAAAGCGACATTTTCCAAAAAAAATTGTCCGCATGCGCAAAGCGCCATGTCCGCAAATCAAAATTTTTTTTAAAAGCACAAATTTAGGAGCCAAATAAAATAATATAAAAAAAAAGGCAAATAATTAAGATGAAATTATTTTTTAAAATTTATTTGAGGGTTGCAATATTATATTGCAAAATAGAATTATGTAATCTATTATAATTATCTGTGATCTCTTCCTCTCGCTCGCTCTTGCATTTCTGAATGTGATAACAATAAATAAGATTAATTTTCAAAAATTGAACGATTTTATTTTAAGATTACGCTAAACTCAGCTATTACGGACCTGTAAAAACTTCCTATGCTATTAAATACGTATATACTTAAAATAATATAGTATATATATTATATATATATATATAAATATTTATATATATATATATATATATAATTATATATATATTATATATATATATATATATTAATAACAATTTATGCACCTGGTATTCAAACGGAAACAGGTTCCTAGTGAAAGAGGGGTACTGTGGGTGAACATTTACTGGCAGCAGCTAACCAGATTTGGTTCCAAACTTCTCCTCTCAGTAGTGTCTGCTGGATATATGGGCCCTTCTGTATCTGAAATATTTAGAGATGGTATCAAGAACTCAAATCTTTTTTAAGTTTCATTTGAACATTATGTATGTATTGTGGAATATATGTAAATCTAGTAATTATATGATAATATAATATATATATATATATTATTATATAATTATATAGCATTATATAGTATATATATATATATATATATATAGTATAATATTATATATATATATATTATATAATATATATATATATAATATATATTACAAGAGATGCTTAAAGTTTGTTCCAAAATTAAATAAAAATTAACTCCATCATTAAATGGTCACTTTCAGACTCAGCCCCATTACCTTCAGTGCCTTAATGTGACGAGTAAGTTCGATGCAATATTCATCTTTTTTTCTTCATATCCTCGCTGCTTGGCAGCTTGGTTAACTTACCCTCAATTTAACCTACGGTACCACTGGCCGCAGTTTGAAAGTGAAGAATGCAGGGCTGTTGGCCAATAAGTCAGATTCAAAATCATCTAAAAGAACTGTGAACCTCGGTTCAAAGCCTTTCTTTCCCTTTGTTTGCCTCTGGTTGCTTTAGCAAGTAGTTGACTAAGGTTTTGGCATAGTTAAGATTTTCACACTCTGTTCGTTTATTTACCCCGCTAGTCTTGTTCTTGAGGAGTAGAAATTGGGGCAAGTAGGCTTGACACCGGCGTACGCATTACGTGCTCTTCCGTGCAAATATAAGCCTAACAGCGAAGATAGCGCCATTGATTCGATGTACTGACCGCAATTAGTATTTAATTCACTTTTATAAGATACTGGAAACAAGGCTTTTTGCTTATACAGAATGCTGTTGATATGTGTCATTGCGACCATCAAGGTTCTTAAGAAGATTTTATAGAATGTATATGGAAAGTTACAGCGACGTAACGACTTGGCTGGGTTTTTAAAGCTTTTGTTCCAAACTCCTTCTTAATTCTAACAGCAAAGTTGTAGTGTTTTCCTGTTTTGGGGCATCCAGCATGGCTTGGGGCGGGCGAGTGAGAGGTAGGTCTTAGGGAGAGTGCGGAGGGTGTGGAGGGAGGGAGCCAAGAGGAGGGACATTGTGGAGAGCGGTGAGTGAGGTGGTAGTAGCGGGGAGGAGAGTAGGTTGTTAGGTGGTGTAGGAAGGAATGCTAGACGGGGCGAGTGGGGGAGGACGTATGCGAGGTGGCTGGAGAGTCGGAGTGGTGGGTGGGCAAGGTTGGGCGAGGGAGGGGTTTTGGGTGGAGGGGCTGGAGAGGTGTTTTGTCTGGAGGACTCTGGTGGTGCAACTGCTAAGTGTAGCTGTCGATGCTGTCAGTGAGGGCCTATGGCTGGCAAGTGCATGTTCTTCTTCGGCGTGTGGGGTCGTGGGCGACGCGTGTGTGGCTGGTCGAGTGAGGTGGGTGCCACCCGAGAACGCTGCACAAGGAGAGGATTTGTAGGTAACGGGGGTGGTAAGTGTGTGGTGTGAGAGTTTGCAGCAAGGACACTTCTCTGAAATATATATTTTTCTTAATTAAGTTGTGTTAAAAAAATCATTAAGAAAATAGAAGTCAATACCGTTATGTGATTTATATTGATTTTTTTACTGACCTTATGCTAATGCCAAATTGTTGATAGAATATCCTCGTAATAATTGTTGCTAGAGACTGTGCTGTCTTCTGAGGAACAGATAATCTCTACAGGGCAAAAGAGCCTTACTCTCTCTGCGTCTTCAAGTATTCAAATTATCCAGTGAGACGTCCCAGAAAACTCCTGTGTTTGTGTGTTCAAGTGCCAGACGTCTAGCGGTTGTGGCCGCATAACTGACTTACTGATAATGTTGGTTAAAGGCTTCTCTATTATGCATATGACATCAAGATCCCTCGTCACTTTCTTGTGGGGGTGAGGTGAGAAATCAGAGTGTCAGGTAAGGGACAGAATATTCGACAAAGAACATCAGACTCCACCAATGGTGAATAGCCAATATATTAGCAGAAAAATCCTAGAACAAAAATAATTTGATGAGAAATTGATATGTGAAGAAAATGGAAACTTGTATTTTCAAATTCGAAAAAATTTTTTTGGGTACATGGGCTGTATTCTGTTAGTATTTTAACCTGTTAGTTGTGAGCACAACTTATAGTTAACCTGTAAACTTAAAATAAAACAGCTTGATATATAAAGCACACAACAAGAGCATCTCTGTCTATAGATATTTTGACATTGAGACGTGGAGAAGGATGGTCTGATGTTTTTTGCTGGGGGTCTCACTTTCTGTTGAGCAGCTCCGGGCCCAGCTTGACCCTCGCGTCAATTTGCAGTAACACAGCCTTGTGCAAGAAGGAGTTTCTAAAGAAAAAGTTAAAAGCTAAGATCCCTTATTCACATAAATAAAATTGTGAAATATTTAACGTGGTTGAATTTTAAAATTTAAAGAAATAAAATTCAAATAAAAAGTATCGGTTATAACTTACTTACAATCAAGCTATTTGTTGGGATTTAATGTCCAAGCTGAAGGTTTTTTTTACATGGGGAGCATTCAATCATTTCCCTTGTACATCATCTATTTGCTTCTCATAATGCCTTCTTGCTCTTGACAGCCTGCAAGGTACTCTGAATAGATAGGGCCATAGGTGCTCCAAGTCAGTCTTGGCTGATTTTTTTTCATGGGTAAAGTACATGGCAGATCACCACCAATAAGTTTAGAAGAGAGGCTTGCACTTTCGACGACTTTTTCACCGTTTGCAATTCTTTTTCCTTTAAGCACTCTATTGGCAATCTGTTTTATTCGCAATTTAAACTCAAAAGCACAAAAAAGGTTTAATCGCTAATGACAAGTAACCAATAAAGCTTAGTAATGGCTATAATCAATAATATAAAAATAAAATAATAAATAATAATAATAATAATAATAATATAATAGATAACTATAATAATCAATAATAATAAGATAATGATAATGATAATGAATAATGATAATGAAATGATAATGATAATGATATGATAATGAATGAAATAATTATAATATAATATAATATAATATAATTATAATATACATATTAATATATATAATATATAATATAAAAATATAATATATATAATAATAATACAAATTTCATGGTGAAATAGTATTAAAATAAGGTAATAAAAATATAATAATAAGTGAAGAATTATTCTTAATTATTATATATTAATTATTATTATTATTATTACTTATTATTAATTATTATTTATTCATTATTATTATTTTTTATTATTTTATTATTATTTTTCTTTTTTATTATTTTTATTTTTTTTATAAAAATTTTATATTATTATTATTATTATTATTATGTGATTATTATTATTATATTATTATTATTATTATTATTATATTAATTATTATTATTATTGAATATTATATATTATTATATATATATATATATATATATATATTATATATATATATATATATTATTATTATTATTATACTATATATATATATATATATATCTATATTATATATAATATATATATATATATATTTTGATATATATATATTATATTATTATATTATATATATTATATATATAAGTATATATATATAGTATATATATATATAGTTTATATAAGTATATATATTATTATATATATATATTAATATATATATATATATATATATATAAGCGAAATTATTTAGATAGAGTCTTAAACGCAATATTATTTAGAATAGAGCGCAAATGTTGCGCTTTTGCGCTTTAAAAAGTTGAATGAGCGCAAATGCAGAAAGCGCACATTTTTGAAAATTTCGCGGCAAACCAAAAGCGCAACATGTTTTTACTAAAGGCAAATTGCGCTTTTGCGCTTTTGCGTTTTCATTTGCGCTATGCCCCCTCTGATATATATATATGATATATATATTATATATATATATATACTATTATATATATATATATATATAGCTATATATATAATATATATATATATATACTATATTATTATATATACTATATAATATATATACTATATTATTTATATAGTATATAATATATATTATATATATTATATATATATTAGTATATAGTATATATATAGTATATATATATATATATAATTAATATAGTATATATTATAGTATATTATATATATATAATAATATATAATGTATATATATATATATTATATATATATATTATATATAATATTATATATATATAAGTTTTTAAGTGATACTAAAAATTGTTGTATTTTATTTATTAAGTCTTTCTGCTGGCCAAATTTGGTGCCATCTAGTGCATTAAAATTAAAGGCATTGCATTTTTTAGGTTTTGTTGGTTATGTTGTCACTTATCAATGTGTTCAGCAATTTAGCAAAGGTCATGTCGCTCATGTGGGTTTTCGAAGTAACACCTGTCACTAGTAGATGTGTGCGTTTTTTGAGTGTGGAATGGGTCTTGGCAAAAAGCTTCGCTCAGGTCTTTGCGACTCCCTTTTGTACTGGAGTGAGCAATGTTACTGTAATAAATATACAATAATAATAACAACAATAACAAAGAGCATTTAACTAGTAAATAGGATAAAGAAAGTTGAAATTAACACTAAAGAAATTAAACCTAAGATATATTACTATCTTTCAATTAATTAGCTTCAGCCTCAGTTGAATTTATCCTTCATTTTTACCTTTTTTATATGACAAGACACCAAGATAAATTCCAATGTGGGTTTTGATTGGGTTTCCATGTGGTTTTGATGAAAAAACATTGGGACAACCCGTTTGTTCCCCAATCCTGCATACCCTGAATTATAACAATAATGACAAGGACTCTTGAATTCGCAAGAAAACTAGGAAATGAATGGACTGAAGTTCTGAATGGTCTAAGAACACCAGAAAGAAAAAATGTTAATAATGTATGATTAATTTAGCAATAAATTGAATCTTAAATTTTTTAAGTTAAGATTCTAGCTGTGTCTGTTCATTTCTGGCAAATCAGTGGAATCAAGTGCTGAATACAACAGTTGAAAGTATGGATCTTACAGATGTAGAAGAGGATTCACCTACTTCCTCGATGCCTGCAAGACATTTCGACAATGAAACTGGTTATCTGGTACTGACACTCAAAAACTCAAAAGAAATAACTAAATATACTTAAAATGACAACTGCACAAAAGAAATTCTTGACCGAAAAAAAATTATCAAAGTTTTTTTATGCTAAACAATGTCTCATTTTTTTTAAGTGTCTGAATTGAAGTACTTGTGTTGAATGATACAAGTCTTACATAACCTGTTACTCCACCAATGCTCGAAGAATCTAGTATATCCACTTTTTGATAAGCTAATATATATATATATATATCATATATATATATAATATTATAATTATATATATATATAATATATATATATATAATATTATTATATATTATTATATATTTATATAGTATATAATATATTATATTATATATATAATATTATATATAGTATATATTAATATATATATAAATAATATATATATATATATATATATATATATTATATAATTGTATATATATATTATAATAGTATGATATATATTATATTAATATTATATATATTATATAGTACATATATATATGTATATATATTTTATATAGTAATATAATATATAATATATATAATATATATAGTAATATATATTATA
>JABUQX010034672.1:0-51851 GCA_015478945.1 Trachelipus rathkii | reverse complement strand
GCGTCGCATTTTTGAAAAAATGTAGAATGGTCGTCGAGGTTTTTTTCTCGTCGTCTGAAACAAATAGCGGTAAGAACAGGTCAAAATTTAATTCTTTCACCCCATATTTTTCGATTAAATAATTCCGGATCAAATCGTAAATCGCAGAGAATTTTTCCGAATCAGAATCATCGTCGTAGGCATCTTGAAAGGATAATGATGTTTCGAGCAGGACGTTCAGCGCTAAATCTTGCAGTTTCGTCACATTCTTTTCCATTTGGGGTTAGTCGTCGTTGAATTTGAGTGTAGTAAGGAAAATAAAAAAGCGACGCCGTATTTTGTTAACCGTGAGAACTTTTCTACGATAGAATGAAAAGGTCTCTCGATTCCCGGAAGACGCTGGTCATTTTTCCGACGACGGACGCAAGCGCACGTTTGCGGAAATACGACGTGAATGCCATTCGACGTAGCCAATCTTCTTAATGAGAAAAATATATAATAGTTCTCTCATTTATAGACAAATTGAAAGCTGTTATTTTTATTTTTATATATATTCTATATTATGATATATTTGACTATTTAAAATTAATATAATTATATTATATATATATATATTATTATATATATATAATATATATATATTTATATTATATTATAATATATATATATTATATATTATAATTATATATTATATATATATAATAATATATATTACTATATATATATATATATTTATACTATATATAATATATATATACTATATTTATATTTATGACTATATTTGTTATTTAAATTTCAAGGGTTTTATTTTCATTTTTAAATTAAACAATATACATATAAATATATATAACATTTTTATATTTACCCTATTATATTCTTTGTCATATCAAAAATGATACCAAAAATAATTCTAAATAGTTCCTTAAAAAAATCATGATAATCGGTAGAGTTAAAGGCCAGATGAAATGTTATAGGTTCAGGATCTCGAAATGTATTTAAAAACTCAAAAAAAGAATGCGTGTTAAAAAAGGGCATATCATTTTTTAATCCCAAATAGCTCTCATTGAATTTTGTTTCTTTTTCGACACTGTACTTATTATTTTCGGATGATTCTATGTCGGATAATTCGAACGAGTCGTATCTTTTTATATACCACCGAAAGACGGAATTTCCATACTCGTCGTTCAGAGTCACCGCAATATTTTTGAAAAGTTGTTTGACATTTCCCCAGTGTGTAGGATCGCGGCATTCGCAAAAGCAAAATGTTTCATTATTAACAATGTATTGATCAAAATTTATTTCTAGTCCTCTTTTCATAGAAGTGGTGATATCCAAAAGTTTATAAATACTGCAGGAGTTGATATAACTGGCATTAAAAAACACAATGACCTTTTCTAGATTCGGAGAGACGCAAGGAATCTGATATAAAAGAATTGAATCATCAATCTTTAATTCTACCAAATTTTTAAAAGCGACTTCATTTTCACCATCTATAATAAATTGGACGTCATAACTATATCTATATGTAGATTTGCTTAATCTTATTTCTAACTCGGCTATATTCGGGAAAGCTTTGACGAATTTATTACTCAATAAGCCGCAATTACGATTTTCCCGGAATAGTGTAAATTTTCCGTCGCAAACCAATTTTAAGGAATTCACATTTAAAAATCGGAATGGAAAAATGGTATTGAGGGAACTGGGCCTACCTAAAGCAGAAGTATGCGGCATATTTGATTTGACATTTTCGTTTCTTTGAAGGATTGCGTTAAAGTGGCAAACGTTTCGCAAATTCAATTCCAAGAAACCGTCGTTCTTTCTTATATTCCTTTGCAATCGGTGTCTAAAAATTTTCGTGTCCCAACAATCAATTATTTTCTTTTCCATTTCAGATCGCCATTTTTTACCCGAATGTAAGCGGCATAGCTCTCGTTCAATATTCCACGGATAGGTCAGCGGCATAAAGAGCGTCATAACCGCATAAATTCCTTTGCATGCGAGGCAGAATGGTATTTCTATTTTGCTTTTTTCACGATCTTTAGTAGTAAGAAGTTTCCAAAAATTAATTTCCAACAATCTTTTTAATCCACCGACCTCGTATTCATCTTCTTCATCTCCCCCCTCTTCTTTTTTCCCCCCCTTTTGTAATTTCACGGAAAATTCGGCTAACGGTAGAGTTTCGCTAATTTCCCATTCGATAATTCTTCTGTTTTCGATTTCAACCACCACGATTAAGGAAGCTAATTTTTTCTTAGAACAGTTATAGCACGCACGACGAAGTAATTCTTTCATCAAATAATAATCGTGGCTGGGAAATATTTCCTCTTCCGATGAATAACCGAAAATCAATTCCAATGTCTTCACCCCGGTTTTTGCTACCAATCGCCTTACACGAGCGCTGCTAATAACTGTATACGGGTGTCCATGATTCAAACGAACTCCAATTTTTTGCAAGTTAAACAACGATGAGGTTTTGATAATATCCTCGATGTTGTTAAAATCCACGATTAACGTAGTTAATTCGTCAAACGAAGGAATAAGAAGTTTCCGCAATTCACTCGAAAAATCAATTTGGTCAATTATTTCCATCTCTTTTATATATTCTAAATGGTATTTATCAGCCAAATCACTGTCGTCTTCGCCTGAAGGAGGATAGGGGTCCCTGTTCATAGTAGGGTCTTGTTTCAACACCGTTTCGCGACATCTGCATATTAGTTTTAACGCGATTAGATTTGGAAAAAGGATCGAAATATTTTTAATCATTTCGAGAAAGTCCTCGTGAGTGAGAAGAATGGCGCCCGTATTAACAATTTCTAACTTCTCGATACGAAATAAAGGCTCGTGTCGTTTTTCTTTCATAAAATTGGTTAATTTTATAAATGTTTCGTACTGATCTGAATACAAAATCAAAGATTTCAAGCGTTTGTACGCGGTGCCCATTGTCTTAATAATCCCAGCGGTTTTAGCAGCCGCGGAAACGCCACCGGGTAAAGCGTCTGCTGCGACCATATACTTGGTCAACGTCAGGGTTATCGATTCGGTCGTTCTGTACGGACTTCGCGTCGCTTTTTCGAGAAAGCACAGAAAGTTTGTGGAAGATTCTTTTGCGTTGTCCGAATCAAATAGCGATAGGAGTAGGTTGAAATTTAATTCCTTCGTTCCGTGTTTTTCGACCAAATAATCTAAAATCAATTCGTATTTCGCAGCGAATTTTCTGGAATCAGAAGCATTTTTGTTGTACGCATTTTGGAAAGACGATGTTTCAAAAATGACGTTCATCGCCAAATCTTGCAGATTCATCGCTTTCTTTTCCATTTCCGACTAAGTGTCGAGGATTTTGGGTGTGAAAAAAATAAATTTGAAGCGGTGATTCGGTATATATATATATATATATATTAGGCGACGTCACACTATGATAAAAAATGTAATACGTCAACTCCCTTTTATAGGCAAAAGAAAAAAGACTAGCGAGTTAAATAATTTATTAATATCATCAATAATTAAGTTTTTCTATATATATATATATATATATATATATATATATATATATATATATATATATATATATATATATATATATATATATATATATATAATTTTTTTAAAAAAAAATTTGTCCCACTTAAAATCTTCACGTCTTCTATGAAAAATTAATTTTAGGGGTAATTAAACTAAATTAAATAAAATAAAAATAACAATAAATTGAATTAATATCTAGAATAGATAAAAATTTTAAAAGTACACGGGGAATCGAAAAAGTGACTGCGCGTGTTTAAAGTACGTTTTTGACGTTACGACTACCGCGAGGAACCATTCAAATACATTTTAGAAGACTACACCACCCGAGAGAGAATCAACGCTCAATTGATCCCAGCATGGAAATAGAAGCCCGCGATATGAACGTTGGTGGGATGATATATGAGGTTGAAGAAAATGTCACAACCAACATGACTGAAGTTGAAGCAAATCTTAAGGATAAATATAAAGAAGGAGTTAAGGATATAATGAATAAAATGGACAATAAATTCGTTTATCAGATTTTCATTTTTTTAACCGTCAAATTATTCTCTTACGACTCGTTCTTCATTTTTAGCAGCAGCAACAAAATTGGATATTTCCCCGATTTTTCCCTAGCGCGTATTCTTCCCACAACCCGGAAAATCCATCGCGTATCTTCGAGCGGTGGCTTCCGTAGTTTATAACCTTGTCGTTCAGCCAAGAAATAAACTCGAACACTGCCTCTATCCATTTATCCAAACAATCGTTACACAGATCCGACTTCCGCACCACTCTGGAAAAAATGGTTTCTATATCTCGTTTCCTTTCTAAGAGGAAAGACAAGGATCCGCTCGTACTCTTATAAACGTTGTAAATTTTTTCCTGAAGAGAATACAATACGAGGTACCAAATAGTTTTCACTTTCTTCATGCCGATAGTCCGGTCGTCTTTTAGGTAATGAAAGACGTACCCTTCGAAATTTTGCATCCGTCGAATTTTCAAAATTTCTTCTTCCACGGCATCCGGGGATATCGAGTAGTATTCCGGCGTGGAAATTCCGAAGAGTTTGAAAATTTCCAAGCCCGCCTGGGGGGAGACGGTGGTTAACGAATCGATTTTTTGGCCCTCGTCGGGGACCGAGGTCATCATCAAACCGTAGAGTTTATATTCGTCTCTCAAGAGAAAACGATCCAGGAAAACGCGTTGTAACCCACAAACCACGGTCGTTTTAGTGGCGCTCAAGAAACGCTTTAAAATAATTAGCTTCGAGGGATCCATTCCGTCGAAGGTATTTAATACCGCTCGCGCCACCGTACGCGCGCCCTCGTACCTACATCCCGGGTACTTACGGACGTCGGAGTGAGACTTGAGCAAAATATGTACGCTCGAAGAACCGGCGATGATATAGTATTCGTCGCCGATCTTCCTCACGGCGAAATGTCCGTTATAGCACCCGTCAATTTTTTTCACGCAAACAACCTCGGTGGCGTTTGCGGGCGAATCAATACGGAAATTTAACCACGTCTCGTTACTTTCGGGTCGACAATTACTTTCATCGCCAATTCGGCCGGTAAACTTTTTGTTAGCGTAAATGGCGAAATCTAACCCATTTTCGTTCTTTCCGACCGTCTCGATAAAACTAAAACCGCAGCTCACGTTATTTCTTATCCATTCGTCTCTCGCGTAGATTTCTTTACCCGCCGTGTACGACAATATCAAAACGTCGTGTAACTTACAAGAATAACCGGGTTCGAGAATACCTTTCGGGACGTCCGTAGATATTACCTTCAACCATGAATTTTTTAAAATTTTTTGATACATGTCTTTGGCCACATCGCGACTGCATCCGGCCCTCTCGCGTTTCATTTCTAAAACTTTCAACGAGCTTTCTTTCTGAAATTCGGTCATCGTCATCGATTCATCGTCGGCAAACATATTTTTTAATAAATCCAAATTCTCAATTTTTTTCGAAATCGTGGCGGCGGCTGCGGCGGCTGCGGCGGCTGCGGCGGCTGCGGCAGCGGCAGCGGTGGCGGCAGGATCAAACTCGTCCGGGATCGGCGTTTGTGACATGATTTCGTAAAAAACGCGAATGTTAAAAAAGAGGTAATAACGAAGATAATTAATCGAGGAGTTTATAAAGAAAGGCTAAAACGAATTTTTTTTTTGGAAAGGCGACTCGTCGCTTTTATTTTGCTATTTAACGTCGACTAATAAGGATAAAACGAGCATGCGAGAAGGAGTTACGACATCGAATGACGAGGAATTTTCACATTACAAAAAACGAAAACATGATAAATAAAAAATTAAAATAAAAAATTAATCTAGAGCTTATTATCGATATATAATAAATTATTTATTGACTAAAAATGAATGTAAATTCACATAAAATAAAAAAAGATTGGGATATTTTTCATCATCGCCCTTTATAAATATTATATTTTTCGACCTAACCTTTTCGGGTGACTCTTTTTCTCATAAAAAAGTTGGTGAAATTATTTTTCAAATTTTTTAAATGTAGATGGATATATAATAATTGTCCGTTTTATGGGCGATTCATCGTTAATCTAAAACAATGTTTTCTCTAATTAACTAATATTCGAATGATTTTAAAGACAGGATGAGTGAAATAAAACATTTATAATACGCTCTATTTTACTTATAAAACAAAGTACTTTATTTTGATGATTTGGTATTAAAGAATTAATAATACAAAAAAAAACATTTAGGGTTGGATATTTTATCATTTTTACAAATGCATAGGCACATATTACCATTTTTTTTTTGGTTTAAAATTCTTTCTATTTTTTTGCTTCCAGTTCGTCCTCTTCTTTTCTTCTGATGCACTTTTCATTATATATGCAAAAGCTTCAAAAAGTTTGTTAATAAAATCATGAGAGTCAAAAGATGGAAAAACCAAGTAAAATGTTTTTGGTTTTGGATCTGGATATTTGGTTAAAAACTCAAAAAAGTAACAAGGCTTAAAAAACAAAATACCGCCTTGGAACCATAAGTGTCTACCATAGATTGTATTTTTCCTTCGGATCCGGTATTTGTTGCTATCAGTTGATTTAAAATCATCTGGGAATCCGCGCACTCCTAAAAAGTCATATTGTTTTATATTCCATCGGATGAAGGGATTTCCACAAATATCGGTCATAGTTACAATAATTTTTTGGAAAAGTTGATCGATGGTTGTTTTGTGGTAAAGATTATCGCAATCGGTATAGTGTTTTAAAACATTTTGTTCCATTTGTTCATTTACCATACGAAGATCAAAATTAAATTCAAGTCCTCTTTTCAAAAAACGAGTAATTTTCAAAAGATTATAAATTCTGCAAGGAGTAGTGTATTCGTAACCGAAGAGCACACGACTTTTTCTACGATTTGGAGACACCTTGAACAAAATATTTTCTATAAAAACAGAGAAAACAGATCTCTTAATTCTCCCAAATTTAAAAATTGTTTATTTCTTCAACTGATAAATATTTGTATTCATCGGCTTCTTTGCGGGAAAGATGTGCTTGCGAAATTTTTTATTTTGATTTCCAAGTAAGTCAAATTCGGAAAAACTTCGACGATTTTATTACTCAAATAGCCACATTTACAATTTTCACCATATCTCTCTATATCGTCATATGATAATTTCAATACGTAAACATCGGGAAATTGCAAAGGAGAAAGGGTATCATCTAAATATCGGTCGCTTTGAAGGATGGCATTAAACTGACATATGTTTCGTATGTTT
This sequence comes from Trachelipus rathkii, assembly GCA_015478945.1. NCBI lineage: Eukaryota > Metazoa > Arthropoda > Malacostraca > Isopoda > Trachelipodidae > Trachelipus > Trachelipus rathkii. The sequence continues at coordinate 44,626 of JABUQX010034672.1, read as the reverse complement.
AATTCCAAAGAACCATCTATATTTCTAATACTCCTTCGTAATCGGCTTCTAAAGATTTTCGAATCCCAGAATTCAAGTATTTTTTTTGGTAGGTGCTTTTGCCATGCTATATTCATATGTAACTGGCACTCACTTCGAATACCATGGATGGGTGGTGTCATTAAAAGCATCAACACTGCAGATATTCCTTGGCATGAGAGGCAGAACGGTATTTTTATATCATTTTTCTCGTAATCTTTGGATAAAATTTTCCCAAATTTAATTTGCAACATTCCCATTAAACCACTGAATATGTTTTTGAGAGATGAGTATTCTGCCCCTTCGTTATCTTTTTTTTTTTTCACTTTTGAAAAATTCACGGATTTTTCGACTGTTGGTGGATTTTCACTGACGTCGCATTCGAATATTCTTCTGTTGTCAATTTCTACCGCCACTATTAAATTAGTTAATTTTTTGTTAGAACAATAGTTGTTGCATTCAGAAGGTGAGTCTATAAACCAATTATAGTCGTAATTGGGAAATATATCCTCTTCCGACGAAAAACAGAAAATTAATTCCAGTATTTTCACTTCGGTTTTTGCAGTCAATAGTTTTAAACTAGCCTTTTCTACAAGAGTAACTTCACGTCCATGGTTTAAGCGAACTCCAATTTTTTGTAAGTTAAATATTGATGAGATGCCGATAATTTCCTCAATGTTGTTATATTCCACAATTAATTCGTTTAACGAAGGGAAATTTTTGAAAGCGTTTCTATTGATAGAAGCATTCGCTATATCATTTGTAATATCAGCTTGGTTTCTTTCATGAGTCAGTCTGATTGTATTTTTTAAATTTATCCTTTGGCGACATCCGCATATTATTTTTAGAGAAATTAAATTTGGAAACAAGATAGAAATATTTTTCATAATTTCGAGAAAGTCATTGTGGTCGAGAACACTTGTTATCTTAATAATAATTTCTAATTTTAAGATACGAAATAAACAATGATGATGTTTTTCTTTCAGTAAGTCCGTTAATTTTATGAAGGTTTCATACCGGTCTAAAGAAAAAATCAGAGATTTTAAACCTTTGTATTTGGAACCCATTGTCCTAATAACTTCGACGCTTTTTAGCAGCCGCGGGAACACCGTGGACTAAACTTTTCGTCGAGACCATATACTCGGTCAATGTCAGGGATATTGATTCGGTCGCCTTGTACGGATATTTTGTGGCGTTTTCCAGAAAGGCTAGAAATATCGCCGAGTTTTTATCCCCGTCGTCCGAATCCAATAGCGAAAAGAGCAGGTCGAATTTTAATTCTTTCACCTCATGTTTTTCAACAAAATAATTCATAATCAAATCGCAGCTCAGCGCGAATTTTCTCGAATCCGAAAATTTGTTGTATAAATCTAGGAAGAATGATGCGAAAACAACGTTCATCGCTAAATCTTGCAGGTTTTGCATGTTCTTCTTCCTTTCCTTCTTCTCCATATCAAGTTATTCGTCGACGAATTCGGGTGTAAGATAAAGGATTAAGGATACGTAGTAGTATTTTTTCACAGAAAACAATCGTAATACGAATGAATGTAAAACCCTTCTACGGTATAACTAAAAATTATTTAAATCCACGGCCGCTGGTCGACCGGTATTATTCGAGGATTGGACATAAACTCACATTCATGGAAATGCGATATATATATATGACGTTTTACAACAATGCAACATTACCTAATGATAAAATATTAATATTTTGAGTCTCTTTTATAGAATCAGTTGAATTTTTTTATTATTTTTTTTTATTTTAAAAACATAATTTATTATTTTGAATTAAACAAATACAAACAACGAGATCAAACATTCGCTCGCATCAGGGCAAAAATATTTTTCCGATTTTGCACTTAGATCTACGACTTATATTATTTTCCTTAAATTCAATTTTCTTCGATAAATATATTTCATAGGTATAAACTAAAAAAAATTAGAAGAGAATTCACGAAGCCCTTTTGCCTGGGAAACGTCGTTGTTTCATAATGTCGTTTGATAATTAGTTATTAAGACTAAGAAAAATTAAGAAAAAAAAACAATTCTTCAATATGTGAATACCTGAATATCAATTTTTTATAGACTTTAGATTCCGAAATTGATTTTTTTTTTGGTTTCCCTCGAAAAAATTCGCTTAAGTGGAACGAAAAATTTATTTCGCACCATCTCCCGAGAAGTAAAGTAACGTTATTATCGGTGCAATCTGCTCTAGGAGAAGGACTTATTTTACAGTATTTTTTTTCGTTTATTAAGATGCTGAAATCAATCTTTCATTCTAACGTGCAGGGGAAAAATCGAAGAAAAATATAGAACGAGTATGAAATTTTAATGTCTTAAATTGCATTAAAACAATAATAAAAAATACTATTTATATAATATATATATATTATATATATATATTATATACTTATAATATATATATATATTATATATATATTATATATATATATATATATATATATATATATATATATATATATATATATATATATATATATATATATATATATATATATATATATATATATATATATATATATATATATATATATAATTACATGCAACAGATATCGATAAATTTAAACAATGATACAATTTTTTCATGGAATGATTGCTTTAATGATGTACTGTATTGGCTTTCTACAGTATGGGCATGACTTGATAGCAAGGGCGCACGAAGAGCAGGTCATCATGTGCTTACAGGGTAAAAATACAATCTCCAAATCTTTGTCGAAACAAATTTTGCAGAGCTTGTTTGCTAAATCATTTTGTATTTTCGTTCTTTGAAATCGCGATTGAGTGGGAAGCGATGGTTCCACCATCGTTAATGACGATGATGATGACGTCGACGTCGACGTCAACGACGGCGACGACAACGCGTTGTTGGCCCATTTCTCGAGATCTTCAATACCTTGGAGATTAGTGTCGGGTTTTTCGGTTATGGGTGCATAATTTTCATGAGTGATTTCATTGTTACTAGCGCCCTTAGCGGCAATCGCATTCATCCTCAGTTCGTCTTCTAACCTTATCGGGCTGACAAGGCCTTCGTCGGCGTCTCGCTTCGCTTCATTAGTATAAGTCGTCGATTCAGCAGACGTTTCATCGGGGATCTCAGGAGGGTTCTCGCTTTCAGCAGCAGCAGCAGCAGCAGCAGCAGCAGCAGCAGCAGCAGCAGCAGCAGCAGTAGCAGCAGCAGCAGCAGCAGCTGTCGTGACATTTGTGCCGGGATCGTTTAACCCTGTTTCGCGGAAGCGACACTCGGTGGTCGGTGGCTCTGTTTCGTAAGTAGCATTTTGGGCGTTAAATAAAAGTCTATTTATAATGCCTTTAATAATCCTGTAGTTCATTTCAGCCATTAACAGCTTTATTAAGACTTTAGGGTTTCTATAGGGTTCATACGCCATATATATGAATTTGTTTAAAGTTACTCTCTCATAAAATAATTTCTCCAGTGGTTCATATTCGAGGAGAATGAGAGACCTCAACGGCGATGAAAACAGCGGAGAAGTGCGAACCGATGCTAAATCGACGACGCTATTGGTCGATGCGCTAGCGGCATTCGTTGAAAGAACTCTCGAAAATCGATCGAAATTCCTACCGCGTGGTGTAGCGACGAAATTATTAACGATATTTCCTCGAGCGAGTGGACGAAAGCCAAAAAGTTCTTCTATCGGATTTTCTCTTCTTCCTTTCCAAGAACGGTGGTGTAATACGCACTCGCACTCGCACTCGCTCTCTAAGTCGGCAATTAATTCTTTCGCCACTTCTCGGTGAAAATCATCGGAGGACGTGAACAAAACTTCAAAAGCACGCGGTCTTTCTTCGTAAAACGAAAATTCTCTCGATGGTGGCGCCATAGGTCGTTGTCTAGTATCAAACACAATCAGCCGGAAATAGGACATCTTTAACGCTCTCGGGATTTAGAACTCGTTTTCTTGATCATATATTGCAAATCCTTTGAATTTTGAAGTTAGTTAACTTTTCTTTCATAGATTATCGATATCTCGCTCGGGTGAATCTCGGCAGATCGAGCGTATACTCAGAACTGCGTCTTTAAGATGGGTCTTCAAAGTGGCTCATCGTGTACGATGCGGCGCGTTTTATATTGGTGATTAAGCGCATATAAATAAATTTATTCTTCTTTATCAATTATATATATATATATATATATATTTTTTTGTTTCTATTTATTATATCAACAACAATCGGGTCAATAACATAAAAACCCCTCAGTATTTACAAAACACGGGATTTTAAGTGGTCCAAAATCACCTATTCTTTGATGTGGGAAAATAAAATAAATTATAAAGATAATAACATTTAGTTTTATTTTGAAATGAAAATTACAATAATGATAATAATAATAATGATAATAATAATAATAATAATATTAATAATAATAATAATAATAATAATAATAAAAATAATTATAATATATAAAAAATAAGAATAATAATAATAATAATATAATAATAATAATAATACCAATTATTATATAATATAATAATAATAATATAATAATATTAATAACACAACGATAAACAGCGCAATTTTCCAAAGATATTACACAACAGATATCAATAAACTGAAATAACTACAATTTTTCCTCATGTCAGGGTCGCTTTAATGACTCTTTTTATAGACTTCCAACAGAACGGACACCAGGAGAGGGCGGGCGCGCACGAAGAGCAGCTTAGCATGTGAGAACACGGTTCAAATACAACTTCCGCGTCCCTGTGTTTGCAAACTTTGCAAATCGGTTTTTCAAAGAGATCGTCGGTTTGCGTTCCTCGAGATTGTGATTTTTTGGAAAGCGCCGGTTCTGCTGTTGACGATGATGAGGCGTCGCTTACTTCAGAGATAGCCGCAGCTACCTCGCAATCGTCAATATTAGGTGGAATGTTTGTCGGATTCGATGGCGTCGACGAATAAATTTCGATATCGTTTTTGGTGTCAGCGGCAATCGTTTTCTCCCTTTCATCGTGAGACTTAATCGGACAGACGACGAGACCCTTGGCGGTCTTTAGTTCGGCTTCATTAGTGAAGATCGATTTAGAGATATCGACGGTTTTTTCCAGAGGAATTGCGCGAGGGCCGTTTTCCGCCTCCCATTCCCCGATTAGCTTGAAAAACTCCACGGTAGGAGAATATAACAAACGCCTCTTCGCTCTTTCCTTACGAGTCAGCTTATTAATCCTTTCGGGCTCACATTTGTTATTTTCTAACCGGCGAGTTTCTTGCATCGCGTTTTCCTCGATTTTTGGACACGGGTCGGTATGTGGAAGAAGTGAAAAGTTTCTTTTCATCGAGCGAAAGATCTGTCCGTGGCGGTATGCCCTCGCAATTATGTCTAGATGAGAGGTCTTCGAGCGACAATAACTGCCTCAGCGTGTGCGATGGGTGGTTTATATCGGAGATTATTTTTATAAATGACTAAATAAATTCAAATTAATCTTTTTAACTATTTTTTATAATTTAAAAAATTTCATTACGACATTAATTTAAAAATTTTTAAATCTAAATATTTTAACTATATTTCTAAATATTGTAATTTTGCTTATAGTATTTATACAAAACGGGATTTAGGAGTGAAGAAATTCAGTAAATTCTTTTAAAGTCAAATATTTTTTTTAGAACTCAAGATGAAAAAGAACGTGAAAAAACTACAAGATTTAGCGATAGACGCCATTTTCGAAACGCCATTCTTCCAAAACGCCTACGATTCGAAAAATTCGGAAATTAATAATTTTGTCTTCGATTTGATTACGAATCGTTTGACCGAAAAGCACGAGGCGAAAGATTATAGATAATCATTCTTTTTTAAGGAGACTTTTTATTATTATTGTTGAAGATATAATAGAAAAGTGTTACACAGACTAATCCTAAAATCTCTTAATCCCAAAAAATTGTATTGTTTTGATATTTTAATTTTTGTATGTAAAAGATAAAATTTTATATTTTTATTCGTTTTATTTTTTTTCCAACGTATTTTACAAGAATAGTTCAACCAAAATATAGTAACGTTTTTTTACTCGTACCGATTTTGCATTTTTCACAACTGAATGTGTAGGATAAATAAAAAGGTTAAAATAACTTATGAAGATAATGTTTAATATTATTTTGGAATGAAAATAATAACAAACAAAAGACGCTGCAATTTAATAAAGATGTAGAATAGATGCAGACTTTATAGGATATATCAAATTATTTAAATAACTACAGTTTTTTTCACCCCAGGGTCTGTTTAACGACGATTTCTATAGGCTCATTACAGTACGGACACCAGGATAAGGCAAGAGAGCACGAAGAGCAGCTTAGCATGTGACCGCATGGTAAAAAAACAATGTCCGTGTCATTGTCGAAGCAAAGTACGCATTTTTTGTCAAAAAGATCATCGGTTTGCGTTTTTAGAGAATGTTTTTTTTGGGGAAAAATCGATGGTTCTACCGTTGATAATGCCGATGAGGCGTTGCTTACTTCGGATATATGCGCATCTACCTCGAGATCTTCGAGACTTGTTGGATTTATTGGTGTCGACACAATTTCTTTTTGGGTGTCAGCAGCAGCAATCGTATTCCTACTCGGATCGTGTGACTCTATCGGGCTGACAAGACCTTCGATGGCGTCTAGCTCGGTTTCATTAGCGACCATCATCGATTCAGAGTGAATTGCGCGCGGATTATTTTCCGGCTTCCGATTCCTCATTAGTTGGCAATGCTCCAAGATGTCGAAAATATCAGGAGAATATAACGACCCCCTCTTCGCTCCTTTCTCAAGAGCCTCCTCAACCCTTTCGGGCACGCATTTGTTATTTTTCAAGTGACGAGTTTCAAGCATCGTGTTTTCGGAATACGGGGTCTATATTAGGAAGAATAGTCTTTCTTCTTCGAGCAAAAATTCGATCGGCGGTAGTATATACCCGCAACGCTGTCTAGGTGAAAGGTCTTCGAACAACAATGCCTGCCTCAGTGTTTGCGACGCGCGTTTTATATCACCGATTATTTAAAAAATAACTAACAAATGTAAATTAATTCTTTTCAATTATTTTTTATAATAAAAATTTTTTAAACATAGATTATATATATTAACCGTTTTGTGTTCACATTTATTATTTTTTTAAATGACGAGATTCCCGATGAAACGATACCGTATACAGTGACATTTTCAAGGAAAATAAAAAATTAACAAACGTGATCACAAAATAACGACAGTTTATACGCAAAAAAAGTGTATTTTGTGATCACGTTTGTTAATTTTTTATTTTCCTTGAAAATGTCACTGTATACGGTATCGTTTCATCGGGAATCTCGTCATTTAAAAAAATAATAAATGTGAACACAAAACGGTTAATATATATAATCTATGTTTAAAAAATTTTAATTATAAAAAATAATTGAAAAGAATTAATTTACATTTGTTAGTTATTTTTTAAATAATCGGTGATATAAAACGCGCGTCGCAAACACTGAGGCAGGCATTGTTGTTCGAAGACCTTTCACCTAGACAGCGTTGCGGGTATATACTACCGCCGATCGAATTTTTGCTCGAAGAAGAAAGACTATTCTTCCTAATATAGACCCCGTATTCCGAAAACACGATGCTTGAAACTCGTCACTTGAAAAATAACAAATGCGTGCCCGAAAGGGTTGAGGAGGCTCTTGAGAAAGGAGCGAAGAGGGGGTCGTTATATTCTCCTGATATTTTCGACATCTTGGAGCATTGCCAACTAATGAGGAATCGGAAGCCGGAAAATAATCCGCGCGCAATTCACTCTGAATCGATGATGGTCGCTAATGAAACCGAGCTAGACGCCATCGAAGGTCTTGTCAGCCCGATAGAGTCACACGATCCGAGTAGGAATACGATTGCTGCTGCTGACACCCAAAAAGAAATTGTGTCGACACCAATAAATCCAACAAGTCTCGAAGATCTCGAGGTAGATGCGCATATATCCGAAGTAAGCAACGCCTCATCGGCATTATCAACGGTAGAACCATCGATTTTTCCCCAAAAAAAACATTCTCTAAAAACGCAAACCGATGATCTTTTTGACAAAAAATGCGTACTTTGCTTCGACAATGACACGGACATTGTTTTTTTACCATGCGGTCACATGCTAAGCTGCTCTTCGTGCTCTCTTGCCTTATCCTGGTGTCCGTACTGTAATGAGCCTATAGAAATCGTCGTTAAACAGACCCTGGGGTGAAAAAAACTGTAGTTATTTAAATAATTTGATATATCCTATAAAGTCTGCATCTATTCTACATCTTTATTAAATTGCAGCGTCTTTTGTTTGTTATTATTTTCATTCCAAAATAATATTAAACATTATCTTCATAAGTTATTTTAACCTTTTTATTTATCCTACACATTCAGTTGTGAAAAATGCAAAATCGGTACGAGTAAAAAAACGTTACTATATTTTGGTTGAACTATTCTTGTAAAATACGTTGGAAAAAAAATAAAACGAATAAAAATATAAAATTTTATTCTTTTACATACAAATAATTAAAATATCAACAACAATACAATTTTTTGGGGATTAAGAGATTTTAGGAGAAGTCATGTAATCTTATCCTAAAATAATGCCTAAAATATAGTATCTCAAAAAGTTCTTAAAAAAGAATACATTATCTATAATCTTTCGCCTCGTGCTTTTCGGTCAAACGATTCGTAATCAAATCGAAGACAAAATTATTAATTTCCGAATTTTTCGAATCGTAGGCGTTTTGGAAGAATGGCGTTTCGAAAATGGCGTCTATCGCTAAATCTTGTAGTTTTTTCACGTTCTTTTTCATCTTGAGTTCTAAAAAAAATATTTGACTTTAAAAGAATTTACTGAATTTCTTCACTCCTAAATCCCGTTTTGTATAAATACTATAAGCAAAATTACAATATTTAGAAATATAGTTAAAATATTTAGATTTAAAAATTTTTAAATTAATGTCGTAATGAAATTTTTTAAATTATAAAAAATAGTTAAAAAGATTAATTTGAATTTATTTAGTCATTTATAAAAATAATCTCCGATATAAACCACCCATCGCACACGCTGAGGCAGTTATTGTCGCTCGAAGACCTCTCATCTAGACATAATTGCGAGGGCATACCGCCACGGACAGATCTTTCGCTCGATGAAAAGAAACTTTTCACTTCTTCCACATACCGACCCGTGTCCAAAAATCGAGGAAAACGCGATGCAAGAAACTCGCCGGTTAGAAAATAACAAATGTGAGCCCGAAAGGATTAATAAGCTGACTCGTAAGGAAAGAGCGAAGAGGCGTTTGTTATATTCTCCTACCGTGGAGTTTTTCAAGCTAATCGGGGAATGGGAGGCGGAAAACGGCCCTCGCGCAATTCCTCTGGAAAAAACCGTCGATATCTCTAAATCGATCTTCACTAATGAAGCCGAACTAAAGACCGCCAAGGGTCTCGTCGTCTGTCCGATTAAGTCTCACGATGAAAGGGAGAAAACGATTGCCGCTGACACCAAAAACGATATCGAAATTTATTCGTCGACGCCATCGAATCCGACAAACATTCCACCTAATATTGACGATTGCGAGGTAGCTGCGGCTATCTCTGAAGTAAGCGACGCCTCATCATCGTCAACAGCAGAACCGGCGCTTTCCAAAAAATCACAATCTCGAGGAACGCAAACCGACGATCTCTTTGAAAAACCGATTTGCAAAGTTTGCAAACACAGGGACGCGGAAGTTGTATTTGAACCGTGTTCTCACATGCTAAGCTGCTCTTCGTGCGCGCCCGCCCTCTCCTGGTGTCCGTTCTGTTGGAAGTCTATAAAAAGAGTCATTAAAGCGACCCTGACATGAGGAAAAATTGTAGTTATTTCAGTTTATTGATATCTGTTGTGTAATATCTTTGGAAAATTGCGCTGTTTATCGTTGTTGTTATTATTTATTATCTTTATTAAATTTATTATTAATATTATTATCTATGTTCTTTATTTATTATTATTTTTTATAATTATTTTTATTATATATTTATTATTATTATTATTATTATTATTATTATTATTATTATTATTATTATTATTAATATTATTATTATTATTATTATCATTATTATTATTATCATTATTGTAATTTTCATTTCAAAATAAAACTAAATGTTATTATCTTTATAATTTATTTTATTTTCCCACATCAAAGAATAGGTGATTTTGGACCACTTAAAATCCCGTGTTTTGTAAATACTGAGGGGTTTTTATGTTATTGACCCGATTGTTGTTGATATAATAAATAGAAACAAAAAAATATATATATATATATATATATAATTGATAAAGAAGAATAAATTTATTTATATGCGCTTAATCACCAATATAAAACGCGCCGCATCGTACACGATGAGCCACTTTGAAGACCCATCTTAAAGACGCAGTTCTGAGTATACGCTCGATCTGCCGAGATTCACCCGAGCGAGATATCGATAATCTATGAAAGAAAAGTTAACTAACTTCAAAATTCAAAGGATTTGCAATATATGATCAAGAAAACGAGTTCTAAATCCCGAGAGCGTTAAAGATGTCCTATTTCCGGCTGATTGTGTTTGATACTAGACAACGACCTATGGCGCCACCATCGAGAGAATTTTCGTTTTACGAAGAAAGACCGCGTGCTTTTGAAGTTTTGTTCACGTCCTCCGATGATTTTCACCGAGAAGTGGCGAAAGAATTAATTGCCGACTTAGAGAGCGAGTGCGAGTGCGAGTGCGTATTACACCACCGTTCTTGGAAAGGAAGAAGAGAAAATCCGATAGAAGAACTTTTTGGCTTTCGTCCACTCGCTCGAGGAAATATCGTTAATAATTTCGTCGCTACACCACGCGGTAGGAATTTCGATCGATTTTCGAGAGTTCTTTCAACGAATGCCGCTAGCGCATCGACCAATAGCGTCGTCGATTTAGCATCGGTTCGCACTTCTCCGCTGTTTTCATCGCCGTTGAGGTCTCTCATTCTCCTCGAATATGAACCACTGGAGAAATTATTTTATGAGAGAGTAACTTTAAACAAATTCATATATATGGCGTATGAACCCTATAGAAACCCTAAAGTCTTAATAAAGCTGTTAATGGCTGAAATGAACTACAGGATTATTAAAGGCATTATAAATAGACTTTTATTTAACGCCCAAAATGCTACTTACGAAACAGAGCCACCGACCACCGAGTGTCGCTTCCGCGAAACAGGGTTAAACGATCCCGGCATTACTTAGGGCGTGCTTGACTTCATCAATTTCCATCGGCGTTTCTTGCTGCTGCTGCTGCTGCTGCTGCTGCTGAAAGCGAGAACCCTCCTGAGATCCCCGATGAAACGTCTGCTGAATCGACGACTTTAACTAATGAAGCGAAGCGAGACGCCGACGAAGGCCTTGTCAGCCCGATAAGGTTAGAAGACGAACTGAGGATGAATGCGATTGCCGCTAAGGGCGCTAGTAACAATGAAATCACTCATGAAAATTATGCACCCATAACCGAAAAACCCGACACTAATCTCCAAGGTATTGAAGATCTCGAGAAATGGGCCAACAACGCGTTGTCGTCGCCGTCGTTGACGTCGACGTCGACGTCATCATCATCGTCATTAACGATGGTGGAACCATCGCTTCCCACTCAATCGCGATTTCAAAGAACGAAAATACAAAATGATTTAGCAAACAAGCTCTGCAAAATTTGTTTCGACAAAGATTTGGAGATTGTATTTTTACCCTGTAAGCACATGATGACCTGCTCTTCGTGCACCCTTGCTCTCAAGTCATGCCCATACTGTAGAAAGCCAATACAGTACATCATTAAAGCAATCATTCCATGAAAAAATTGTATCATTGTTTAAATTTATCGATATCTGTTTCATGTAATTATATATATATATATATTTACAAATATGCATTTTTTATTATTTGTAATATATATTATATAATATATTATATATATATATATATTATATATATATATATATATATATATATATATATATATATATATATATATATATATATATATATATATATATATATATATATATATATATATATATATATATATAATTTTTTTTTTTTTTTTTAATTATTATATATACATTAAATTTTATAACTCTTTCTATCTTTTTCATTTTTCCTGCACGTTAGATGAAAGATGATTTCAGCATCTTAATTAAACGAAAAAAAATACGTTAAAATAATCTCTTCCTAGAGCAGATTGCACGAAATAACGTTACTTTTTACTTCTCGGGAGATGGTGCGAAATAAATTTTTCGTTCATTAAGGGAGTTATTTTTTTCGAGGGAAACCAAAAAAAAAAATAATTTCGGAATCTAAGTCTATAAAAAATTGATATTCAGGTATTCACATATTGAATAATTGTTTTTTTTTCTTAATTTTTCTTAGTCTTAATAACTAATTATCAAACGACATTATGAAACAACGACGTTTCCCAGGCAAAAGGGCTTCGTGAATTCTCTTCTAATTTTTTTTAGTTTATACCTATGAAATATATTTATCGAAGAAAATTGAATTTAAGGAAAATAATATAAGTCGTAGATCTAAGTGCAAAATCGGAAAAATATTTTTGCCCTGATGCGAGCGAATGTTTGATCTCGTTGTTTGTATTTGTTTAATTCAAAATAATAAATTATGTTTTTAAAATAAAAAAAAATAATAAAAAAATTCAACTGATTCTATAAAAGAGACTCAAAATATTAATATTTTATCATTAGGTAATGTTGCATTGTTGTAAAACGTCATATATATATATCGCATTTCCATGAATGTGAGTTTATGTCCAATCCTCGAATAATACCGGTCGACCAGCGGCCGTGGATTTAAATAATTTTTAGTTATACCGTAGAAGGGTTTTACATTCATTCGTATTACGATTGTTTTCTGTGAAAAAATACTACTACGTATCCTTAATCCTTTATCTTACACCCGAATTCGTCGACGAATAACTTGATATGGAGAAGAAGGAAAGGAAGAAGAACGGGCAAAACCTGCAAGATTTAGCGATGAACGTTGTTTTCGCATCATTCTTCCTAGATTTATACAACAAATTTTCGGATTCGAGAAAATTCGCGCTGAGCTGCGATTTGATTATGAATTATTTTGTTGAAAAACATGAGGTGAAAGAATTAAATTTCGACCTGTTCTTTTCGCTATTGGATTCGCACGACGGGGATAAAAACTCGGCGATATTTCTAGCCTTTCTGGAAAACGCCACAAAATATCCGTACAAGGCGACCGAATCAATATCCCTGACATTGACCGAGTATATGGTCTCGACGAAAAGTTTAGTCCACGGTGTTCCCGCGGCTGCTAAAACCGTCGAAGTTATTAGGACAATGGGTTGCGAATACGAAGGTTTAAGATCTCTGATTTTTTCTTTAGACCGGTATGAAACCTTCATAAAATTAACGGACTTACTGAAAGAAAAACATCATCATTGTTTATTTCGTATCTTAAAATTAGAAATTATTATTAAGATAACAAGTGTTCTCGACCACAATGACTTTCTCGAAATTATGAAAAATATTTCTATCTTGTTTCCAAATTTAATTTCTCTAAAAATAATATGCGGATGTCGCCAAAGGATAAATTTAAAAAATACAATCAGACTGACTCATGAAAGAAACCAAGCTGATATTACAAATGATATAGCGAATGCTTCTATCAATAGAAACGCTTTCAAAAATTTCCCTTCGTTAAACGAATTAATTGTGGAATATAACAACATTGAGGAAATTATCGGCATCTCATCAATATTTAACTTACAAAAAATTGGAGTTCGCTTAAACCATGGACGTGAAGTTACTCTTGTAGAAAAGGCTAGTTTAAAACTATTGACTGCAAAAACCGAGGTGAAAATACTGGAATTAATTTTCTGTTTTTCGTCGGAAGAGGATATATTTCCCAATTACGACTATAATTGGTTTATAGATTCACCTTCTGAATGCAACAACTATTGTTCTAACAAAAAATTAACTAATTTAATAGTGGCGGTAGAAATTGACAACAGAAGAATATTCGAATGCGACGTCAGTGAAAATCCACCAACAGTCGAAAAATCCGTGAATTTTTCAAAAGTGAAAAAAAAAAAAGATAACGAAGGGGCAGAATACTCATCTCTCAAAAACATATTCAGTGGTTTAATGGGAATGTTGCAAATTAAATTTGGGAAAATTTTATCCAAAGATTACGAGAAAAATGATATAAAAATACCGTTCTGCCTCTCATGCCAAGGAATATCTGCAGTGTTGATGCTTTTAATGACACCACCCATCCATGGTATTCGAAGTGAGTGCCAGTTACATATGAATATAGCATGGCAAAAGCACCTACCAAAAAAAATACTTGAATTCTGGGATTCGAAAATCTTTAGAAGCCGATTACGAAGGAGTATTAGAAATATAGATGGTTCTTTGGAATTAAACATACGAAACATATGTCAGTTTAATGCCATCCTTCAAAGCGACCGATATTTAGATGATACCCTTTCTCCTTTGCAATTTCCCGATGTTTACGTATTGAAATTATCATATGACGATATAGAGAGATATGGTGAAAATTGTAAATGTGGCTATTTGAGTAATAAAATCGTCGAAGTTTTTCCGAATTTGACTTACTTGGAAATCAAAATAAAGAATTTCGCAAGCACATCTTTCCGGCAAAGTAGCGATGAATACAAAATTTTATCAGTTGAAGAAAATAAAGCAATTTTTAAAAATTTGGGAGAATTAAAGATTGTTTTCTCTGGTGTTTTATATGATATTTGTCAGGTGTCTCCAAATCTAGAAAAAGTCGTGGTGCTCTTCGGTTACGAATACACTACTCCTTGCAGAATTTATAATCTTTTGAAAATTACTCGTTTTTTGAAAAGAGACCTAGAGTTTAATTTTGATCTTCGTATGGTAAATGAACAAATGGAACAAAATGTTTTAAAACACTATACCGATTGCGATAATCTTTACCACAAAACAACCATCGATCAACTTTTCCAAAAAATTATTGTAACTATGACCGATATTTGTGGAAATTCCCTCATCCGATGGAATATAAAACAATATGACTTTTTAGGAGTGCGCGGATTCCCAGATGATTTTAAATCAACTGATAGCAACAAATACCGGATCCGAAGGAAAAATACAATCTATGGTAGTCACTTATGGTTCCAAGGCGGTATTTTGTTTTTTAAGCCTTGTTACTTTTTTGAGTTTTTAACCAAATATCCAGATCCAAAACCAAAAACATTTTACTTGGTTTTTCCATCTTTTGACTCTCATGATTTTATTAACAAACTTTTTGAAGCTTTTGCATATATAATGAAAAGTGCATCAGAAGAAAAGAAGAGGACGAACTGGAAGCAAAAAAATAGAAAAAAAATTAAACCAAAAAAAAAATGGTAATATGTGCGTATGCATTTGTAAAAATGATAAAATATCCAACCCTAAATATTTTTTTTGTATTATTAATTCTTTAATACCAAATCATCAAAATAAAGTACTTTGTTTTATAAGTAAAATAGAGCGTATTATAAATGTTTTATTTCACTCATCCTGTCTTTAAAATCATTCGAATATTAGTTAATTAGAGAAAACATTGTTTTAGATTAACGATGAATCGCCCATAAAACGGACAATTATTATATATCCATCTACATTTAAAAAATTTGAAAAATAATTTCACCAACTTTTTTATGAGAAAAAGAGTCACCCGAAAAGGTTAGGTCGAAAAATATAATATTTATAAAGGGCGATGATGAAAAATATCCCAATCTTTTTTTATTTTATGTGAATTTACATTCATTTTTAGTCAATAAATAATTTATTATATATCGATAATAAGCTCTAGATTAATTTTTTATTTTAATTTTTTATTTATCATGTTTTCGTTTTTTGTAATGTGAAAATTCCTCGTCATTCGATGTCGTAACTCCTTCTCGCATGCTCGTTTTATCCTTATTAGTCGACGTTAAATAGCAAAATAAAAGCGACGAGTCGCCTTTCCAAAAAAAAATTTCGTTTTACCCTTTCTTTATAAACTCCTCGATTAATTATCTTCGTTATTACCTCTTTTTTAACATTCGCGTTTTTTACGAAATCATGTCACAAACGCCGATCCCGGACGAGTTTGATCCTGCCGCCACCGCTGCCGCTGCCGCAGCCGCCGCAGCCGCCGCAGCCGCCGCAGCCGCCGCCACGATTTCGAAAAAAATTGAGAATTTGGATTTATTAAAAAATATGTTTGCCGACGATGAATCGATGACGATGACCG
The DNA here is from genome assembly GCA_015478945.1 of Trachelipus rathkii. NCBI lineage: Eukaryota > Metazoa > Arthropoda > Malacostraca > Isopoda > Trachelipodidae > Trachelipus > Trachelipus rathkii. The sequence continues at coordinate 28,319 of JABUQX010034672.1, read as the reverse complement.
AATTTCAGAAAGAAAGCTCGTTGAAAGTTTTAGAAATGAAACGCGAGAGGGCCGGATGCAGTCGCGATGTGGCCAAAGACATGTATCAAAAAATTTTAAAAAATTCATGGTTGAAGGTAATATCTACGGACGTCCCGAAAGGTATTCTCGAACCCGGTTATTCTTGTAAGTTACACGACGTTTTGATATTGTCGTACACGGCGGGTAAAGAAATCTACGCGAGAGACGAATGGATAAGAAATAACGTGAGCTGCGGTTTTAGTTTTATCGAGACGGTCGGAAAGAACGAAAATGGGTTAGATTTCGCCATTTACGCTAACAAAAAGTTTACCGGCCGAATTGGCGATGAAAGTAATTGTCGACCCGAAAGTAACGAGACGTGGTTAAATTTCCGTATTGATTCGCCCGCAAACGCCACCGAGGTTGTTTGCGTGAAAAAAATTGACGGGTGCTATAACGGACATTTCGCCGTGAGGAAGATCGGCGACGAATACTATATCATCGCCGGTTCTTCGAGCGTACATATTTTGCTCAAGTCTCACTCCGACGTCCGTAAGTACCCGGGATGTAGGTACGAGGGCGCGCGTACGGTGGCGCGAGCGGTATTAAATACCTTCGACGGAATGGATCCCTCGAAGCTAATTATTTTAAAGCGTTTCTTGAGCGCCACTAAAACGACCGTGGTTTGTGGGTTACAACGCGTTTTCCTGGATCGTTTTCTCTTGAGAGACGAATATAAACTCTACGGTTTGATGATGACCTCGGTCCCCGACGAGGGCCAAAAAATCGATTCGTTAACCACCGTCTCCCCCCAGGCGGGCTTGGAAATTTTCAAACTCTTCGGAATTTCCACGCCGGAATACTACTCGATATCCCCGGATGCCGTGGAAGAAGAAATTTTGAAAATTCGACGGATGCAAAATTTCGAAGGGTACGTCTTTCATTACCTAAAAGACGACCGGACTATCGGCATGAAGAAAGTGAAAACTATTTGGTACCTCGTATTGTATTCTCTTCAGGAAAAAATTTACAACGTTTATAAGAGTACGAGCGGATCCTTGTCTTTCCTCTTAGAAAGGAAACGAGATATAGAAACCATTTTTTCCAGAGTGGTGCGGAAGTCGGATCTGTGTAACGATTGTTTGGATAAATGGATAGAGGCAGTGTTCGAGTTTATTTCTTGGCTGAACGACAAGGTTATAAACTACGGAAGCCACCGCTCGAAGATACGCGATGGATTTTCCGGGTTGTGGGAAGAATACGCGCTAGGGAAAAATCGGGGAAATATCCAATTTTGTTGCTGCTGCTAAAAATGAAGAACGAGTCGTAAGAGAATAATTTGACGGTTAAAAAAATGAAAATCTGATAAACGAATTTATTGTCCATTTTATTCATTATATCCTTAACTCCTTCTTTATATTTATCCTTAAGATTTGCTTCAACTTCAGTCATGTTGGTTGTGACATTTTCTTCAACCTCATATATCATCCCACCAACGTTCATATCGCGGGCTTCTATTTCGATGCTGGGATCAATTGAGCGTTGATTCTCTCTCGGGTGGTGTAGTCTTCTAAAATGTATTTGAATGGTTCCTCGCGGTAGTCGTAACGTCAAAAACGTACTTTAAACACGCGCAGTCACTTTTTTCGATATCCCGTGTACTTTTTAAAAATTTTTTATCTTTCTAGATATTAATTCAATTTATTGTTATTTTTTATTTATTTAATTTAGAGTTTATTTTACCCCTAAAAATTTTAATTTTTCATAGAAGACGTGAAGATTTTAAGTGGGACAAATTTTTTTTTACAAAAAAAAATAAATATTATATAATTATATATATAATATAGTATAATACTATATATATATATATTATATATGTATATAATCATATATATATATAGAAAATTAATTTTGATAATTATAATTAAAAATTATTCTTAATCGTAGTCTCTTTATTCTTTTGCCTATAAAAGGGAGTTGACGTATTACATTTTTTATCATAGTGTTTGACGTGCACAATTATATATATATATATATATTACGGAATCCACCGCTTCAATTTATTTTTTCTTCACACCAAAATCCTCGACACTTAGTCGGAAATGGAAAAGAAAGCGATGAATCTGCAAGATTTGGCGATGAACGTCATTTTTGAAACATCGTCTTTCCAAAATGCGTACAACAAAAATGCTTCTGATTCCAGAAAATTCGCTGCGAAATACGAATTGATTTTAGATTATTTGGTCGAAAAACACGGAACGAAGGAATTAAATTTCAACCTACTCCTATCGCTATTTGATTCGGACAACGCAAAAGAATCTTCCACAAACTTTCTGTGCTTTCTCGAAAAAGCGACGCGAAGTCCGTACAGAACGACCGAATCGATAACCCTGACGTTGACCAAGTATATGGTCGCAGCAGACGCTTTACCCGGTGGCGTTTCCGCGGCTGCTAAAACCGCTGGGATTATTAAGACAATGGGCACCGCGTACAAACGCTTGAAATCTTTGATTTTGTATTCAGATCAGTACGAAACATTTATAAAATTAACCAATTTTATGAAAGAAAAACGACACGAGCCTTTATTTCGTATCGAGAAGTTAGAAATTGTTAATACGGGCGCCATTCTTCTCACTCACGAGGACTTTCTCGAAATGATTAAAAATATTTCGATCCTTTTTCCAAATCTAATCGCGTTAAAACTAATATGCAGATGTCGCGAAACGGTGTTGAAACAAGACCCTACTATGAACAGGGACCCCTATCCTCCTTCAGGCGAAGACGACAGTGATTTGGCTGATAAATACCATTTAGAATATATAAAAGAGATGGAAATAATTGACCAAATTGATTTTTCGAGTGAATTGCGGAAACTTCTTATTCCTTCGTTTGACGAATTAACTACGTTAATCGTGGATTTTAACAACATCGAGGATATTATCAAAACCTCATCGTTGTTTAACTTGCAAAAAATTGGAGTTCGTTTGAATCATGGACACCCGTATACAGTTATTAGCAGCGCTCGTGTAAGGCGATTGGTAGCAAAAACCGGGGTGAAGACATTGGAATTGATTTTCGGTTATTCATCGGAAGAGGAAATATTTCCCAGCCACGATTATTATTTGATGAAAGAATTACTTCGTCGTGCGTGCTATAACTGTTCTAAGAAAAAATTAGCTTCCTTAATCGTGGTGGTTGAAATCGAAAACAGAAGAATTATCGAATGGGAAATTAGCGAAGCTCTACCGATAGTCGAATTTTCCGTGAAATCATCAAAGAGGTTGAAAGAAGAAGTGGCAGGAGATGAAGAAGATGAATACGAGGTCGGTGGATTAAAAAGATTGTTGGAAATTAATTTTTGGAAACTTCTTACTAAAGATCGTGAAAAAAGCAAAATAGAAATACCATTCTGCCTCGCATGCAAAGGAATTTATGCGGTTATGACGCTCTTTATGCCGCTGACCTATCCGTGGAATATTGAACGAGAGCTATGCCGCTTACATTCGGGTAAAAAATGGCGATCTGAAATGGAAAAGAAAATAATTGATTGTTGGGACACGAAAATTTTTAGACACCGATTGCAAAGGAATATAAGAAAGAACGACGGTTTCTTGGAATTGAATTTGCGAAACGTTTGCCACTTTAACGCAATCCTTCAAAGAAACGAAAATGTCAAATCAAATATGCCGCATACTTCTGCTTTAGGTAGGCCCAGTTCCCTCAATACCATTTTTCCATTCCGATTTTTAAATGTGAATTCCTTAAAATTGGTTTGCGACGGAAAATTTACACTATTCCGGGAAAATCGTAATTGCGGCTTATTGAGTAATAAATTCGTCAAAGCTTTCCCGAATATAGCCGAGTTAGAAATAAGATTAAGCAAATCTACATATAGATATAGTTATGACGTCCAATTTATTATAGATGGTGAAAATGAAGTCGCTTTTAAAAATTTGGTAGAATTAAAGATGAATTTTTCCATTCTATTATATGATATTTGTCGAGTTTCTCCAAATCTAGAAAAGGTAGTTGTGTTTTTTAATGCCAGTTATATCAACTCCTGCAGTATTTATAAACTTTTGGATATCACCACTTCTATGAAAAGAGGACTAGAAATAAATTTTGATCAATACATTGTTAATAATGAAACATTTTGCTTTTGCGAATGCCGCGATCCTACACACTGGGGAAATGTCAAACAACTTTTCAAAAATATTGCGGTGACTCTGAACGACGAGTATGGAAATTCCGTCTTTCGGTGGTATATAAAAAGATACGACTCGTTCGAATTATCCGACATAGAATCATCCGAAAATAATAAGTACAGTGTCGAAAAAGAAACAAAATTCAATGAGAGCTATTTGGGATTAAAAAATGATATGCCCTTTTTTAACACGCATTCTTTTTTTGAGTTTTTAAATACATTTCGAGATCCTGAACCTATAACATTTCATCTGGCCTTTAACTCTACCGATTATCATGATTTTTTTAAGGAACTATTTAGAATTATTTTTGATATCATTTTTGATATGACAAAGAATATAATAGGGTAAATATAAAAGTGTTATATATATTTTATATGTTATTGTTTAATTAAATGAAATAAACCTTGAAATTTAAATAAACTATATCATATATAATATATTTATATATATATTTATATATATAACTATATATATATATATATATATATATATTATTATATATATATAAAATAATATATATTATATACTATATATATATATTATATATATATATATGATATATATATATATATATATTATATATATATATAATATTATATATTATATTATGTAAATAACAATATTATTACATAGAATATATATTACAAACAAAACAAAATAACAGCTTTTAATTTGCCTATAAATAAGAGAACTATTATATATTTTTCTCATTAAGAAGATTGGCTACGTCGAATGGCATTCACGTCGTATTTCCGCAAACGTGCGCTTGCGTCTGTAGTCGGAAAAATGACCAGCGTCTTCCGGGAATCGAGAGACCTTTTCATTCTATCGTAGAAAAGTTCTCACGGTTAACAAAATACGGCGTCGCTTTTTTATTTTCCTTACTACACTCAAATTCAACGACGACTAACCCCAAATGGAAAAGAATGTGACGAAACTGCAAGATTTAGCGCTGAACGTCCTGCTCGAAACATCATTATCCTTTCAAGATTCCTACGACGATGATTCTGAAACGGAAAAATTCCCTGCGATCTACGATTTGATCAGGAATTATTTAATCGAAAAATATGGGGTGAAGAAATTAAATTTTGACCTGTTCTTATCTTTATTTGATTCGGACAACGAGCAAAAAACCTCGGAGAACTTTCTAGACTTTCTCGATAATGCGACGCAAACCCCGTACAGGGCGACTGAATCAATAACATTGACGTTGACCGAGCATATGGTGAGAGCTGCAGCAGCAGCAGCAGCAGCAGCAGCATCAGCAACAACAACGGACCGTTCGACAGATGGTATTCCAGCGGGTGCTAAAACCGTCGCTATAGACCGGTATAAAACCTTTTTAAAATTAGCGAATTACATGGAAGAAAAACCACAACGACAACCACCTTTATTTCGTATCGAGAAGCTAGAAATTTTTAATACGGGCACCGACCTTCTCAGCCACGACGACTTTCTCGAAACGATTAAGAATATTTCATTTCTATTTCCAAATCTAATTGCCTTAAAACTGATATGTAGATGTAGTTCCAAAAACGTATTGAGACAATATTCAAACCGAATGCTTAATAGCGGAGACCTCACTTCTACTTTCTTAAGCAAGTCAGCGAACGCTTTTTTCAACAAACCATATTTGGAATGTATGACAGACGAGAGAATATACGTTGAAATCGATTTTTCGAATAAATTGCGAGAACCTTTTATTCCTCCATTAAACAACCTTACTACCATTATTGTGGATTATAACAACATCGAGGAAATTACCGAAATCTCATCATTGTTTAACTTGCAAAAAATCGGAGTTCGCTTAAACCACAAACACCCATCTACCGTTGTTAACCACGTTCGTTTAATGCTAATGGCTATAAAAACCTGCGTTGAGACATTAGAATTGATTTTCAGTTTCTCATCGGAAGAAGAAATATTTCCCCACCACTCTTATTTTTCCGAATTAGATAAACATTTTGTATGCGATGATTGTTATCAACGAAATCTTTCAAAATTAGTCGTGGTTGTCGAAATCGAAAACGAGAGAATAATCGAATGGGAAATTACTAAAACTCCGCCGCCGATCGAAACGTACGTGAAATTATCAGAGCGGGAACAACAAGAAGCGGCAGGAGATGAGGAAGATGAAAATAGATTCGGTGGGGTACTAAGAATGTTGGAAATTAATTTTTGGAAACTTCTTACTAAAGATCGAGAAAAAAACGAAATAAAAGTACCATTCTGCCTCTTATGCAAAGGAATTTACGCGGTTGTGGCGCTCTTTATGCCCTTCACGCACTTTAGGTTATTAGGGCGTTGTCGCTTACATTCAGGTAAATCGTGGCGAAGGGAAATAGAAAGGCAAATAATCGAATCTTGGGATACGAAATTTTTAAGAAACCGATTGCGAAGGAATATTAAAAAGCTCGACGGTTCTTTGGAATTGAATTTTAAAAACGTTTGTCATTTTAATGTTATCCTTCGAAGAAACGAAAATGTCGATACCTTATCTCCATTCCAATTTCAAAATGTGTGCGTCCTAATAATGGTTTATGACGGAATAATGGGAGAATTTGACAGAAATCGTGATTGTGGTTCACTGAGCAATAAAATCATCGAAGCTTTTCCGAATTTGACCTACTTAGAAATCAAAATAAACAGTAATATAGATGGTTCGGCTGAAAACTGCGAAATGATATTAGATAATGAAAACCAAGCCTTTTTAAAAAATTTGGTAGAATTAAAAATTGATTTTTCTTTTCTTTTATACGATATTTGCCGCGCCTCTCCGAAACTAGAAAAAGTCGTTGTATTTTTCAGCTCCAGGTGTATCGATCCGTGCAAAATTTATATTCTTTTGAAAATCACTCGCTCTTTAAAAAGAGGACTAAAATTTAATTTCGATCGATACCTAGAAAATAAATGTAATTTGTCAGAAAGCCTTAGGGATTGCGAGAAAATTTCTCATAGAGGTAATATTGTCGACGTTTTCAAACAAATCGCGTTAACTATGACAGACGTCTCTGGAAATCCCGTCATTCGATGGAGTATAAAGCAATATGATATCTTGAATTTACCCGAAGATATAGAAGCGAAATTCTTTAAGAGGCAATTGATGTTAAAAGATGATATTTATTTTTCAAGGCCGATCTCATTTTTTAACTTTTTAAAAAAATTTCGAGATCCCACTCCAAAAACCTTTCATTTAGCGTTTCGATTAATTGATAACCAAGAGTTTTTTAACAAACTTTTTGGTGCTATTGGAAGTATAATATGGCAGACGCTAGAGTAAATTAAAAATTATATGTTTATACCTTGTAAGCGTAAAAATTTTCAAATTAAAAAAACTTATAATTCTTTTCAATTATTTGAAATAATAAAATTTATTATTTAAAGACTGTTTTGTATTTGAAACCTTTTATATACTCGTTTTTTTATGGAGAAATATTTTAGTAATTGCAACAACACGGTATATTCACTCGCTCGACCACCGGCATTTACATTCGAACATTTACCACCAAAGAATAAATGACTAAAAAATATCTGTACGTGTAGAGGCTTTCAATAAAACGCATTTTTTTTGTTAAAAGTTTTTTATTTACACCCGTATACTTCAATAAAAGTGACGTTTATAATATTTTTCAACAATTGTACAACAACAACAACAACAGCGATTACAAAATTTCATTCAGCTTTCTCTTGGCAACTTCGGTTAACCTCGACGGAAATTCTATATCGAATCTTACGATTAAACTACCTCTGTGAGAATTGGAATCGACCAGTGGCAAACCGCTAAAAGGAAAGAACTTTTCCGTCTTAGAATTTACGACGTCGTCGCCTAAAGTAAGAGATATATCTCGCCCTTCGAGAGTCGGTATTCGCACGACTCCGCCGCATAACGCGGTTTTGAGAGAAATGCGGGCATTGTAGATAAGGTTGGCGGAATCTCTTTGAAATTCCGCGTGCTGCAGCCTATTCACGTAAAAAATGATATCGGATGGTATTCGTCCTCGGGATTGGTGTCCCTGATTTTCAAAAACAATTTGCGTTTCATCGAGAGCGCCGGGTTTTACCTGCACGATGAACGGCTTACTTATTTTAAAAGTTTCTCCATTTACGCTCAAAATATCGCAATTCACTTGTCTAGTAAAACTCCTTCCGAATAAAATGTCTTTTAGAGTCACGTCCACTTTTTCAATAATCGGAGGGTTTTTTTCTTGACTCCCCGCTGCTGGGCGTGTGGGCTGCTGCTGCTGCTGGTGCTGTTGCTGCTGCTGCTGCTGGTGCTGCTGCTGCTGCTGCTGGCTCGTAGGTGGTGGGTGTGGCTGCTGCTGGTTGGTGGGTAGGTGGTGCTGCTGGCTGCTGCTGCTCGCTGCTCTGCTGCTGCTGCTGGCTGCAGCGGCTTATGCATGATGTTGATCGCATGAAATGATGATGAGGATGCGGGTGCGAATGCGGGCGATCAGGTCGCTGCTGCTGCGATCCTTTTTTTTGAGAATCGCCCCACGATGTAAAAGTGGTTTTGAAACTAGTGAACTTAACGTGTCCGTTACCGGCATCGAATGAAAAAAATTCTTGGAAGACACCAGAAAAGGGGTCGTTGTTTCCGAAAAAGCTTTTAAACGTATCGTGCGGATCAAATCTCGGCGAAGAAAAAGAAAATTCGGTAAAATTGGCTCGGTTTTTCGTAGGTTCTTCAAAGGTTTGATCGTAAATACGTCTTTTCCTCGCATCTTTGAGAGTTTCGTACGCTTCCGCCACCTCTTTAAATCGTTCTTCGGCGTCGGGCGATGCATTTTTATCTGGGTGATATTTAAGAGCCATTCTCCTGTACGCCTTTTTAATATCATTGTCGTTGGCCTGTCGACTAAGCTCCAATATTTTATAATAATCTTTCGTCATCGTATCCGCCGAAATAGCAATGGAAGACGCTTCCCGTTGAGTCCTTTTTTATAGAACTCGTGAGTCATTTCGCTTTTCGAAATGAAACATAATGTAAATTTATTTTATTATAATTTTTTTAAAAATATTTTGAATGTTAAATATTCAAAAAAAAATATATACATATATATAATGGATGGCGATAACAACGGCGATGATAACGATGCCAATAAATCCGAAGATGGAGATAAAATGTCGAGCGTTAAATCGAATAAGGAGCCCGTACCAGACGAATTATTTTTCGCCAACATGCTTCATGCTCCCCAACCCGAAGATTTCATCCTACTACTAACGCAGAGCGAATTGAACTTAAAAACTAATTTTATTAAAATGTCTCTCGATCATCACGTCTCTCACGATATATTCGCTAGGACGCTAGTACACAAACGCGGCCGCGAGATAGACGTTTTCGCGCAATTCGCGTTCAAAACATCCCCGAAAAAAAGCGAACCCCTCGCGTATAGGGAGGCGAATACGGAGGCGCTCCATTCCCTGGTATCCTTTACGAAAGTTAAACTCGTCTCCTTCGAAAACGTGAAGCAAAATAAGATCACGCGTTACGAAGGTCTTCGTAGATTACGCGAATTATTAAAGCGAGATGAGCCGGAGTGTCTTCAAAAGTACGACGAAATACCGAAGTTGAACGATTTTCTTTATGAAGAAGAATATTACGCCCACCGAAGAAAAGACGACTGGGTTTTTCACGCAAAACTTTTCAGTTACGATATTGAGGAACTATTGTTATTAGACAGAGTGGGCGAAAAGAAAAACAACGGGGCGGAGAAAGAAGTGGCGGAAAGCGCCTCGTCGTCGTCGGATGGTTCGTCAACGACGGGTTGCAAAAGGAAGAGAACCAAAGAAGACGGCGGTGGTAGTGCCTCCTCGGTCGATATATTCGGAAAGTGCGGGCGCGCAGCCCCGAACGTTGGAATTATAATAAAAGTTCGAATTCTTAAGAGCCGAAACTTTCAGCGCGAGTTGATATTTAGAAAAGAACTGATCGGGAAAAAGGAAACAGAACTCGATTTAACCAAAGACAACGACGAACCCAAAATCGATAGTGAGACGCGCTGTTTTAGGCAGATATATAAGAGATTCCCTTTAATCGACACCGAAGAGAGAAGAATGTTAATGAACGAAATTGATAGCGCCGAAATAACGAGAAAAATAAGCACTGAACCATTCTTTCGTCAGTATGAAGAAAACGAAACGAAAGAATATTTAATCAGCACAGAAATACACTATTATAAAGAATTGGTGTTCCACAAATATGATAAGAAAAGATGGAAAGATTTTTATAATTCTGATTAAATATTCTTTCGTTTCGTTTTCTTCATACTGACGAAAGAATGGTTCAGTGCTTATTTTTCTCGTTATTTCGGCGCTATCAATTTCGTTCATTAACATTCTTCTCTCTTCGGTGTCGATTAAAGGGAATCTCTTATATATCTGCCTAAAACAGCGCGTCTCACTATCGATTTTGGGTTCGTCGTTGTCTTTGGTTAAATCGAGTTCTGTTTCCTTTTTCCCGATCAGTTCTTTTCTAAATATCAACTCGCGCTGAAAGTTTCGGCTCTTAAGAATTCGAACTTTTATTATAATTCCAACGTTCGGGGCTGCGCGCCCGCACTTTCCGAATATATCGACCGAGGAGGCACTACCACCGCCGTCTTCTTTGGTTCTCTTCCTTTTGCAACCCGTCGTTGACGAACCATCCGACGACGACGAGGCGCTTTCCGCCACTTCTTTCTCCGCCCCGTTGTTTTTCTTTTCGCCCACTCTGTCTAATAACAATAGTTCCTCAATATCGTAACTGAAAAGTTTTGCGTGAAAAACCCAGTCGTCTTTTCTTCGGTGGGCGTAATATTCTTCTTTATAAAGAAAATCGTTTAACTTCGGTATTTCGTCGTACTTTTGAAGACACTCCGGCTCATCTCTCTTTAAATATTCGCGTAATCTACGAAGACCTTCGTAACGCGTGATCTTATTTTGCTTCACGTTTTCGAAGGAGACGAGTTTAACTTTCGTAAAGGATACCAGGGAATGGAGCGCCTCCGTATTCGCCTCCCTATACGCGAGGGGTTCGCTTTTTTTCGGGGATGTTTTGAACGCGAATTGCGCGAAAACGTCTATCTCGCGGCCGCGTTTGTGAACTAGCATCCTAGCGAATATATCGTGAGAGACGTGATGATCGAGGGACATTTTAATAAAATTAGTTTTTAAGTTCAATTCGCTCTGCGTTAGTAGTAGGATGAAATCTTCGGGTTGGGGAGCATGAAGCATGTTGGCGAAAAATAATTCGTCTGGTACGGGCTCCTTATTCGATTTAACGCTCGACATTTTATCTCCATCTTCGGATTTATTGGCATCGTTATCATCGCCGTTGTTATCGCCATCCATTATATATATGTATATATTTTTTTTTGAATATTTAACATTCAAAATATTTTTAAAAAAATTATAATAAAATAAATTTACATTATGTTTCATTTCGAAAAGCGAAATGACTCACGAGTTCTATAAAAAAGGACTCAACGGGAAGCGTCTTCCATTGCTATTTCGGCGGATACGATGACGAAAGATTATTATAAAATATTGGAGCTTAGTCGACAGGCCAACGACAATGATATTAAAAAGGCGTACAGGAGAATGGCTCTTAAATATCACCCAGATAAAAATGCATCGCCCGACGCCGAAGAACGATTTAAAGAGGTGGCGGAAGCGTACGAAACTCTCAAAGATGCGAGGAAAAGACGTATTTACGATCAAACCTTTGAAGAACCTACGAAAAACCGAGCCAATTTTACCGAATTTTCTTTTTCTTCGCCGAGATTTGATCCGCACGATACGTTTAAAAGCTTTTTCGGAAACAACGACCCCTTTTCTGGTGTCTTCCAAGAATTTTTTTCATTCGATGCCGGTAACGGACACGTTAAGTTCACTAGTTTCAAAACCACTTTTACATCGTGGGGCGATTCTCAAAAAAAAGGATCGCAGCAGCAGCGACCTGATCGCCCGCATTCGCACCCGCATCCTCATCATCATCATCATCAACATCATCATAAGCCGCAGCAGCAGCAGCAGCAGCAGCAGCAGCAGCAGCAGCAGCAGCAGCACCACCACCACCACCAGCAGCAGCACCACCACCACCACCAGCAGCAGCAGCAGCAGCAGCACCAGCAGCAGCAGCAGCAACAGCACCAGCAGCAGCAGCAGCCCACACGCCCAGCAGCGGGGAGTCAAGAAAAAAACCCTCCGATTATTGAAAAAGTGGACGTGACTCTAAAAGACATTTTATTCGGAAGGAGTTTTACTAGACAAGTGAATTGCGATATTTTGAGCGTAAATGGAGAAACTTTTAAAATAAGTAAGCCGTTCATCGTGCAGGTAAAACCCGGCGCTCTCGATGAAACGCAAATTGTTTTTGAAAATCAGGGACACCAATCCCGAGGACGAATACCATCCGATATCATTTTTTACGTGAATAGGCTGCAGCACGCGGAATTTCAAAGAGATTCCGCCAACCTTATCTACAATGCCCGCATTTCTCTCAAAACCGCGTTATGCGGCGGAGTCGTGCGAATACCGACTCTCGAAGGGCGAGATATATCTCTTACTTTAGGCGACGACGTCGTAAATTCTAAGACGGAAAAGTTCTTTCCTTTTAGCGGTTTGCCACTGGTCGATTCCAATTCTCACAGAGGTAGTTTAATCGTAAGATTCGATATAGAATTTCCGTCGAGGTTAACCGAAGTTGCCAAGAGAAAGCTGAATGAAATTTTGTAATCGCTGTTGTTGTTGTTGTTGTACAATTGTTGAAAAATATTATAAACGTCACTTTTATTGAAGTATACGGGTGTAAATAAAAAACTTTTAACAAAAAAAATGCGTTTTATTGAAAGCCTCTACGCGTACCGATATTTTTTAGTCATTTATTCTTTGGTGGTAAATGTTCGAATGTAAATGCCGGTGGTCGAGCGAGTGAATATACCGTGTTGTTGCAATTACTAAAATATTTCTCCATAAAAAAACGAGTATATAAAAGGTTTCAAATACAAAACAGTCTTTAAATAATAAATTTTATTATTTCAAATAATTGAAAAGAATTATAAGTTTTTTTAATTTGAAAATTTTTACGCTTACAAGGTATAAACATATAATTTTTAATTTACTCTAGCGTCTGCCATATTATACTTCCAATAGCACCAAAAAGTTTGTTAAAAAACTCTTGGTTATCAATTAATCGAAACGCTAAATGAAAGGTTTTTGGAGTGGGATCTCGAAATTTTTTTAAAAAGTTAAAAAATGAGATCGGCCTTGAAAAATAAATATCATCTTTTAACATCAATTGCCTCTTAAAGAATTTCGCTTCTATATCTTCGGGTAAATTCAAGATATCATATTGCTTTATACTCCATCGAATGACGGGATTTCCAGAGACGTCTGTCATAGTTAACGCGATTTGTTTGAAAACGTCGACAATATTACCTCTATGAGAAATTTTCTCGCAATCCCTAAGGCTTTCTGACAAATTACATTTATTTTCTAGGTATCGATCGAAATTAAATTTTAGTCCTCTTTTTAAAGAGCGAGTGATTTTCAAAAGAATATAAATTTTGCACGGATCGATACACCTGGAGCTGAAAAATACAACGACTTTTTCTAGTTTCGGAGAGGCGCGGCAAATATCGTATAAAAGAAAAGAAAAATCAATTTTTAATTCTACCAAATTTTTAAAAACGGATTCATTTTTTTCATCTGATATCATCTTGCAAAGATTAATACTATTAACTTGAGAATAATTGTTCATTCTTATTTCTAACTCTCTCAAATTCGGAAAGGCCCTGATGATTTTATTGCTCAGTGAACCACAATCACGATTTCTGTCAAATTCTCCCATTATTCCGTCATAAACCATTATTAGGACGCACACATTTTGAAATTGGAATGGAGATAAGGTATCGACATTTTCGTTTCTTCGAAGGATAACATTAAAATGACAAACGTTTTTAAAATTCAATTCCAAAGAACCGTCGAGCTTTTTAATATTCCTTCGCAATCGGTTTCTTAAAAATTTCGTATCCCAAGATTCGATTATTTGCCTTTCTATTTCCCTTCGCCACGATTTACCTGAATGTAAGCGACAACGCCCTAATAACCTAAAGTGCGTGAAGGGCATAAAGAGCGCCACAACCGCGTAAATTCCTTTGCATAAGAGGCAGAATGGTACTTTTATTTCGTTTTTTTCTCGATCTTTAGTAAGAAGTTTCCAAAAATTAATTTCCAACATTCTTAGTACCCCACCGAATTTATTTTCATCTTCCTCATCTCCTGCCGCTTCTTGTTGTTCCCGCTCTGATAATTTCACGTACGTTTCGATCGGCGGCGGAGTTTTAGTAATTTCCCATTCGATTATTCTCTCGTTTTCGATTTCGACAACCACGACTAATTTTGAAAGATTTCGTTGATAACAATCATCGCATACAAAATGTTTATCTAATTCGGAAAAATAAGAGTGGTGGGGAAATATTTCTTCTTCCGATGAGAAACTGAAAATCAATTCTAATGTCTCAACGCAGGTTTTTATAGCCATTAGCATTAAACGAACGTGGTTAACAACGGTAGATGGGTGTTTGTGGTTTAAGCGAACTCCGATTTTTTGCAAGTTAAACAATGATGAGATTTCGGTAATTTCCTCGATGTTGTTATAATCCACAATAATGGTAGTAAGGTTGTTTAATGGAGGAATAAAAGGTTCTCGCAATTTATTCGAAAAATCGATTTCAACGTATATTCTCTCGTCTGTCATACATTCCAAATATGGTTTGTTGAAAAAAGCGTTCGCTGACTTGCTTAAGAAAGTAGAAGTGAGGTCTCCGCTATTAAGCATTCGGTTTGAATATTGTCTCAATACGTTTTTGGAACTACATCTACATATCAGTTTTAAGGCAATTAGATTTGGAAATAGAAATGAAATATTCTTAATCGTTTCGAGAAAGTCGTCGTGGCTGAGAAGGTCGGTGCCCGTATTAAAAATTTCTAGCTTCTCGATACGAAATAAAGGTGGTTGTCGTTGTGGTTTTTCTTCCATGTAATTCGCTAATTTTAAAAAGGTTTTATACCGGTCTATAGAAAAATGCAAAGATTTCAAGCGTTCGTATTTCGTACTCATTGTCCTAATAACCTCAGCGGTTTTCGCAAGCGCGGGAACACCATCGGCGAGACTGTCTGCTGCGACCATATATTTGTTCAACGTAAGGGTTATCGATTCAGTCGCCCCGTACGGATTTCGTGTCGCGTTTTCGAGAAACTCTAGAAAGTTCGCCGAGGTTTTTTCCTCGTCGTCCGAAACAAATAGCGGTAAGAACAGGTCAAAATTTAATTTCTTCACCCCATATTTTTCGATTAAATAATTCCTGATCAAATCGTAGATCGCAGGGAATTTTTCCGTTTCAGAATCATCGTCGTAGGAATCTTGAAAGGATAATGATGTTTCGAGCAGGACGTTCAGCGCTAAATCTTGCAGTTTCGTCACATTCTTTTCCATTTGGGGTTAGTCGTCGTTGAATTTGACTGTAGTAAGGAAAATAAAAAAGCGACGCCGTATTTTGTTAACCGTGAGAACTTTTCTACGATAGAATGAAAAGGTCTCTCGATTCCCGGAAGACGCTGGTCATTTTTCCGACTACAGACGCAAGCGCACGTTTGCGGAAATACGACGTGAATGCCATTCGACGTAGCCAATCTTCTTAATGAGAAAAATATATAATAGTTCTCTTATTTATAGGCAAATTAAAAGCTGTTATTTTTTTATTTTAATATATATTCTATGTTATCATATATTTGTTATCATCATATATTTGTTATTTAAATTAATATATATATATATATATATATATATATATATATATATATATATATATATTTTAATATCTTATATATATATAGTATAGCTATATCGTATACTATATATATTATATTATGATATATTTGTTATTTGAATTTCAAGGGTTTTATTTTCATTTTTAAATTAAACAATATACATATAAATATATATAACATTTTTATATTTACCCTATTATATTCTTTGTCATATCAAAAATGATACCAAAAATAATTCTAAATAGTTCCTTAAAAAAATCATGATAATCGGTAGAGTTAAAGGCCAGATGAAATGTTATAGGTTCAGGATCTCGAAATGTATTTAAAAACTCAAAAAAAGAATGCGTGTTAAAAAAGGGCATATCATTTTTTAATCCCAAATAGCTCTCATTGAATTTTGTTTTTTTTTCGACACTGTACTTATTATTTTCGGATGATTCTATGTCGGATAATTCGAACGAGTCGTATCTTTTTATATACCACCGAAAGACGGAATTTCCATACTCGTCGTTCAGAGTCACCGCAATATTTTTGAAAAGTTGTTTGACATTTCCCCAGTGTGTAGGAAAACGGCATACCCCCCCCCCCCCCCCCCCCCCCCCCCCCCCCCCCCCCCCCCCCCCCCCCCCCCCCCCCCCCCCCCCCCCCCCCCCCCCCCCCCCCCGTTCGCAAAATGTTTCATTATTAACAATGTATTGATCAAAATTTATTTCTAGTCCTCTTTTCATAGAAGTGGTGATATCCAAAAGTTTATAAATACTGCAGGAGTTGATATAACTGGCATTAAAAAACACAACTACCTTTTCTAGATTTGGAGAAACTCGACAAATATCATATAATAGAATGGAAAAATTCATCTTTAATTCTACCAAATTTTTAAAAGCGACTTCATTTTCACCCTTTTATAAACATGCAGTTTTCATTACTTTTATTTTTACAATTGTTTCCTCTAATTTCTAACTCAGTCATATTTGGAAATGCTTTGACAAATTTATTACTCAATAAGCCGCAATTACGATTTTCCCGGAAGAGTGTAAATTTTCCGTTGCAAACCAATTTTAAGGAATTCACATTTAAAAATCGGAATGGAAAAATGGTATTGACATTTTCGTTTCTTTGAAGGATTGCGTTAAAGTGGCAAACGTTTCGCAAATTCAATTCCAAGAAACCGTCGTTCTTTCTTATATTCCTTTGCAATCGGTGTCTAAAAATTTTCGTGTCCCAACAATCAATTATTTTCTTTTCCATTTCAGATCGCCATTTTTTACCCGAATGTAAGCGGCATAGCTCTCGTTCAATATTCCACGGATAGGTCAGCGGCATAAAGAGCGTCATAACCGCATAAATTCCTTTGCATGCGAGGCAGAATGGTATTTCTATTTTGCTTTTTTCACGATCTTTAGTAAGAAGTTTCCAAAAATTAATTTCCAACAATCTTTTTAATCCACCGACCTCGTATTCATCTTCTTCATCTCCTGCCACTTCTTCTTTCAACCTCTTTGATGATTTCACGGAAAATTCGACTATCGGTAGAGCTTCGCTAATTTCCCATTCGATAATTCTTCTGTTTTCGATTTCAACCACCACGATTAAGGAAGCTAATTTTTTCTTAGAACAGTTATAGCACGCACGACGAAGTAATTCTTTCATCAAATAATAATCGTGGCTGGGAAATATTTCCTCTTCCGATGAATAACCGAAAATCAATTCCAATGTCTTCACCCCGGTTTTTGCTACCAATCGCCTTACACGAGCGCTGCTAATAACTGTATACGGGTGTCCATGATTCAAACGAACTCCAATTTTTTGCAAGTTAAACAACGATGAGGTTTTGATAATATCCTCGATGTTGTTAAAATCCACGATTAACGTAGTTAATTCGTCAAACGAAGGAATAAGAAGTTTCCGCAATTCACTCGAAAAATCAATTTGGTCAATTATTTCCATCTCTTTTATATATTCTAAATGGTATTTATCAGCCAAATCACTGTCGTCTTCGCCTGAAGGAGGATAGGGGTCCCTGTTCATAGTAGGGTCTTGTTTCAACACCGTTTCGCGACATCTACATATTAGTTTTAACGCGATTAGATTTGGAAAGAGGATCGAAATATTTTTAATCATTTCGAGAAAGTCCTCGTGAGTGAGAAGAATGGCGCCCGTATTAACAATTTCTAACTTCTCGATACGAAATAAAGGCTCGTGTCGTTTTTCTTTCATAAAATTGGTTAATTTTATATAGGTTTCGTACTGATCTGAATACAAAATCAAAGATTTCAAGCGTTTGTACGCGGTGCCCATTGTCTTAATAATCCCAGCGGTTTTAGCAGCCGCGGAAACGCCACCGGGTAAAGCGTCTGCTACGACCATATACTTGGTCAACGTCAGGGTTATCGATTCGGTCGTTCTGTACGGACTTCGCGTCGCTTTTTCGAGAAAGCCCAGAAAGTTTGTGGAAGATTCTTTTGCGTTGTCCGAATCAAATAGCGATAGGAGTAGGTTGAAATTTAATTCTTTCGTTCCGTGTTTTTCGACCAAATAATCTAAAATCAATTCGTATTTCGCAGCGAATTTTCTGGAATCAGAAGCATTTTTGTTGTACGCATTTTGGAAAGACGATGTTTCAAAAATGACGTTCATCGCCAAATCTTGCAGATTCATCGCTTTCTTTTCCATTTCCGACTAAGAGTCGAGGGTTTTGGGTGTGAAAAAAATAAATTTGAAGCGATGATTCGGTATATATATATATTAGGCGACGTCACACTATGATAAAAAATGTAATACGTCAACTCCCTTTTATAGGCAAAAGAAAAAAGACTAGCGAGTTAAATAATTTATTAATTTATCATCAATAATTAAGTTTTCTATATATGATATATATTTATACTATATAATATATATATATTATATATATATATATTATATAATATATATATATATTAAATTATATATATATTTTATATAATATATATTATATACTATATATTATATATATATATATATATATATATATATATATATAATATATTATATATATATATCAATTTTCTATATTATTATTTTGTCCCACTTAAAATCTTCACGTCTTCTATGAAAAATTAATTTTAGGGGTAATTAAACTAAATTAAATAAAATAAAAATAACAATAAATTGAATTAAAATATCTAGAATAGATAAAAATTTTAAAAGTACACGGGGAATCGAAAAAGTGACTGCGCGTGTTTAAAGTACGTTTTTGACGTTACGACTACCGCGAGGAACCATTCAAATACATTTTAGAAGACTACACCACCCGAGAGAGAATCAACGCTCAATTGATCCCAGCATCGAAATAGAAGCCCGCGATATGAACGTTGGTGGGATGATATATGAGGTTGAAGAAAATGTCACAACCAACATGACTGAAGTTGAAGCAAATCTTAAGGATAAATATAAAGAAGGAGTTAAGGATATAATGAATAAAATGGACAATAAATTTAATGATTTTGACAAAATTATCGAGGAGAAAATTAAGAAAATCACCAAAGCAATAATAAATAGACAAAATAAACGTGGGCGGAAGAAGAAACGAAAGATTGAAGATGATGACCAAAACAGCATCGTGAAGAAAAATTGGAATTAATTTAACATATCGAGTATATGATATAATCGATGTATATAATATAGGTATAGTTTTATTATTTTTTGCTGTATCTATTTTTACGTAGAACTATTTTTAATAAAGATTTTATATAATAAAGTTGGTACTTTTAGTTTATCCAGTATCGTGAGCTTAGTAACGTTGCTTTTTTTTTTATTTTTAAAATCGAATTTTTCTTTTTTTTCAGAGAAAATAAATCTATAGATATTTGCGGAAAAGCCAAAAACATTTTTGTAAAAAAAAATATCAGTAGACGCCTATTGTGTATTTTAAATTAGCTCGAGAGAAGGAATTTATTAAAATACTTAGTGGAACGATTATCAGATTTTCATTTTTTTAACCGTCAAATTATTCTCTTACGACTCGTTCTTCATTTTTAGCAGCAGCAACAAAATTGGATATTTCCCCGATTTTTCCCTAGCGCGTATTCTTCCCACAACCCGGAAAATCCATCGCGTATTTTCGAGCGGTGGCTTCCGTAGTTTATAACCTTGTCGTTCAGCCAAGAAATAAACTCGAACACTGCCTCTATCCATTTATCCAAACAATCGTTACACAGATCCGACTTCCGCACCACTCTGGAAAAAATGGTTTCTATATCTCGTTTCCTTTCTAAGAGGAAAGACAAGGATCCGCTCGTACTCTTATAAACGTTGTAAATTTTTTCCTGAAGAGAATACAATACGAGGTACCAAATAGTTTTCACTTTCTTCATGCCGATAGTCCGGTCGTCTTTTAGGTAATGAAAGACGTACCCTTCGAAATTTTGCATCCGTCGAATTTTCAAAATTTCTTCTTCCACGGCATCCGGGGATATCGAGTAGTATTCCGGCGTGGAAATTCCGAAGAGTTTGAAAATTTCCAAGCCCGCCTGGGGGGAGACGGTGGTTAACGAATCGATTTTTTGGCCCTCGTCGGGGACCGAGGTCATCATCAAACCGTAGAGTTTATATTCGTCTCTCAAGAGAAAACGATCCAGGAAAACGCGTTGTAACCCACAAACCACGGTCGTTTTAGTGGCGCTCAAGAAACGCTTTAAAATAATTAGCTTCGAGGGATCCATTCCGTCGAAGGTATTTAATACCGCTCGCGCCACCGTACGCGCGCCCTCGTACCTACATCCCGGGTACTTACGGACGTCGGAGTGAGACTTGAGCAAAATATGTACGCTCGAAGAACCGGCGATGATATAGTATTCGTCGCCGATCTTCCTCACGGCGAAATGTCCGTTATAGCACCCGTCAATTTTTTTCACGCAAACAACCTCGGTGGCGTTTGCGGGCGAATCAATACGGAAATTTAACCACGTCTCGTTACTTTCGGGTCGACAATTACTTTCATCGCCAATTCGGCCGGTAAACTTTTTGTTAGCGTAAATGGCGAAATCTAACCCATTTTCGTTCTTTCCGACCGTCTCGATAAAACTAAAACCGCAGCTCACGTTATTTCTTATCCATTCGTCTCTCGCGTAGATTTCTTTACCCGCCGTGTACGACAATATCAAAACGTCGTGTAACTTACAAGAATAACCGGGTTCGAGAATACCTTTCGGGACGTCCGTAGATATTACCTTCAACCATGAATTTTTTAAAATTTTTTGATACATGTCTTTGGCCACATCGCGACTGCATCCGGCCCTCTCGCGTTTCATTTCTAAAACTTTCAACGAGCTTTCTTTCTGAAATTCGGTCATCGTCATCGATTCATCGTCGGCAAACATATTTTTTAATAAATCCAAATTCTCAATTTTTTTCGAAATCGTGGCGGCGGCTGCGGCGGCTGCGGCGGCTGCGGCAGCGGCAGGATCAAACTCGTCCGGGATCGGCGTGGGTGACATGATTTCGTAAAAAAAGCGAATGTTAAAAAAGAGGTAATAACGAAGATAATTAATCGAGGAGTTTATAAAGAAAGGCTAAAACGAATTTTTTTTTTGGAAAGGCGACTCGTCGCTTTTATTTTGCTATTTAACGTCGACTAATAAGGATAAAACGAGCATGCGAGAAGGAGTTACGACATCGAATGACGAGGAATTTTCACATTACAAAAAACGAAAACATGATAAATAAAAAATTAAAATAAAAAATTAATCTAGAGCTTATTATCGATATATAATAAATTATTTATTGACTAAAAATGAATGTAAATTCACATAAAATAAAAAAAGATTGGGATATTTTTCATCATCGCCCTTTATAAATATTATATTTTTCGACCTAACCTTTTCGGGTGACTCTTTTTCTCATAAAAAAGTTGGTGAAATTATTTTTCAAATTTTTTAAATGTAGATGGATATATAATAATTGTCCGTTTTATGGGCGATTCATCGTTAATCTAAAACAATGTTTTCTCTAATTAACTAATATTCGAATGATTTTAAAGACAGGATGAGTGAAATAAAACATTTATAATACGCTCTATTTTACTTATAAAACAAAGTACTTTATTTTGATGATTTGGTATTAAAGAATTAATAATACAAAAAAAAACATTTAGGGTTGGATATTTTATCATTTTTACAAATGCATAGGCACATATTACCATTTTTTTTTTGGTTTAAAATTCTTTCTATTTTTTTGCTTCCAGTTCGTCCTCTTCTTTTCTTCTGATGCACTTTTCATTATATATGCAAAAGCTTCAAAAAGTTTGTTAATAAAATCATGAGAGTCAAAAGATGGAAAAACCAAGTAAAATGTTTTTGGTTTTGGATCTGGATATTTGGTTAAAAACTCAAAAAAGTAACAAGGCTTAAAAAACAAAATACCGCCTTGGAACCATAAGTGACTACCATAGATTGTATTTTTCCTTCGGATCCGGTATTTGTTGCTATCAGTTGATTTAAAATCATCTGGGAATCCGCGCACTCCTAAAAAGTCATATTGTTTTATATTCCATCGGATGAAGGGATTTCCACAAATATCGGTCATAGTTACAATAATTTTTTGGAAAAGTTGATCGATGGTTGTTTTGTGGTAAAGATTATCGCAATCGGTATAGTGTTTTAAAACATTTTGTTCCATTTGTTCATTTACCATACGAAGATCAAAATTAAATTCAAGTCCTCTTTTCAAAAAACGAGTAATTTTCAAAAGATTATAAATTCTGCAAGGAGTAGTGTATTCGTAACCGAAGAGCACCACGACTTTTTCTAGATTTGGAGACACCTGACAAATATCATATAAAACACCAGAGAAAACAATCTTTAATTCTCCCAAATTTTTAAAAATTGCTTTATTTTCTTCAACTGATAAAATTTTGTATTCATCGCTACTTTGCCGGAAAGATGTGCTTGCGAAATTCTTTATTTTGATTTCCAAGTAAGTCAAATTCGGAAAAACTTCGACGATTTTATTACTCAAATAGCCACATTTACAATTTTCACCATATCTCTCTATATCGTCATATGATAATTTCAATACGTAAACATCGGGAAATTGCAAAGGAGAAAGGGTATCATCTAAATATCGGTCGCTTTGAAGGATGGCATTAAACTGACATATGTTTCGTATGTTTAATTCCAAAGAACCATCTATATTTCTAATACTCCTTCGTAATCGGCTTCTAAAGATTTTCGAATCCCAGAATTCAAGTATTTTTTTTGGTAGGTGCTTTTGCCATGCTATATTCATATGTAACTGGCACTCACTTCGAATACCATGGATGGGTGGTGTCATTAAAAGCATCAACACTGCAGATATTCCTTGGCATGAGAGGCAGAACGGTATTTTTATATCATTTTTCTCGTAATCTTTGGATAAAATTTTCCCAAATTTAATTTGCAACATTCCCATTAAACCACTGAATATGTTTTTGAGAGATGAGTATCCTGCCCCTTCTTTATCTTTTTTTTCTTTCACTTTTGAAAAATTCACGGATTTTTCGACTGTTGGTGGATTTTCACTGATGTCGCATTCGAATATTCTTCTGTTGTCAATTTCTACCGCCACTATTAAATTAGTTAATTTTTTGTTAGAACAATAGTTGTTGCATTCAGAAGGTGAGTCTATAAACCAATTATAGTCGTAATTGGGAAATATATCCTCTTCCGACGAAAAACAGAAAATTAATTCCAGTATTTTCACCTCGGTTTTTGCAGTCAATAGTTTTAAACTAGCCTTTTCTACAAGAGTAACTTCACGTCCATGGTTTAAGCGAACTCCAATTTTTTGTAAGTTAAATATTGATGAGATGCCGATAATTTCCTCAATGTTGTTATATTCCACAATTAATTCGTTTAACGAAGGGAAATTTTTGAAAGCGTTTCTATTGATAGAAGCATTCGCTATATCATTTATAATATCAGCTTGGTTTCTTTCATGAGTCAGTCTGATTGTATTTTTTAAATTTATCCTTTGGCGACATCCGCATATTATTTTTAGAGAAATTAAATTTGGAAACAAGATAGAAATATTTTTCATAATTTCGAGAAAGTCATTGTGGTCGAGAACGCTTGTTATCTTAATAATAATTTCTAATTTTAAGATACGAAATAAACAATGATGATGTTTTTCTTTCAGTAAGTCCGTTAATTTTATGAAGGTTTCATACCGGTCTAAAGAAAAAATCAGAGATCTTAAACCTTCGTATTCGCAACACATTGTCCTAACAACTTCGACGGTTTTAGCAGCCGCAGGAACACCGTGGACTAAACTTTTCGTCGCGACCATATACTCGGTCAAGGTAAGGGATATTGATTCGGTCGCCTTGTACGGATATTTTGTGGCGTTTTCCAGAAAGGCTAGAAATATCGCCGAGTTTTTATCCCCGTCGTGCGAATCCAATAGCGAAAAGAACAGGTCGAAATTTAATTCTTTCACCTCATGTTTTTCAACAAAATAATTCATAATCAAATCGCAGCTCAGCGCAAATTTTCTCGAATCCGAAAATTTGTTGTATAAATCTAGGAAGAATGATGCGAAAACAACGTTCATCGCTAAATCTTGCAGGTTTTGCATGTTCTTCTTCCTTTCCTTCTTCTCCATATCAAGTTATTCGTCGACGAATTCGGGTGTAAGATAAAGGATTAAGGAGACGTAGTAGTATTTTTTCACCAAAAACAATCGTAATACGAATGAATGTAAAACCCTTCTATGGTATAACTAAAAATTATTTAAATCCACGGCCGCTGGTCGACCGGTATTATTCGAGGATTGGACATAAACTCACATTCGTGGAAATGCGATATATATATGACGTTTTACAACGATGCAACGTTACCTAATGATAAAATATTAATATTTTAAGTCTCTTTTATAGAATCAGTTGAATTTTTTTATTATTTTTTTTATTTTAAAAAACATAATTTATTATTTTGAATTAAACAAATACAAACAACGAGATCAAACATTCGCTCGCATCAATAATTTTAATTTTTTATAGTTTAGTCTTCCTTAAATTCAATTTTTTTCGATAAATAATTTTTATAGGTACTAAACTAAAGAAAATTAGAAGAGAATTCACGACGCCCTTTTGCCTGGGAAACGTCGTTGTTTCATAATGTCGTTTGATAATTAGCTATTAAGACTAAGAAAAATTAAGAACAAAAAAAAACAATTATTCAATATGTGAATACCTGAATATCAATTTTTTATAGACTTAGATTCCGAAATTATTTTTTTTTGGTTTCCCTCGAAAAAAACAACTCCCTTAAGGAACGAAAAATTTATTTTGCACCATCTCCCGAGAAGTAAAAAGTAACGTTATTTCGTGCAATCTGTTCTAGGAAGAGATTATTTTAACGTATTATTTTTTCGTTTAATTAAAATGCTGAAATCATCTTTCATCTAACGTGCAGGAAAAATGAAAAAGTTAGAACGAGTTATGAAATTTAATGTCTAAATTTGCATTAGAAATAATAAAAAATGCATATTTGTAAAAATATATATATATATAATTACATGAAACAGATATCGATAAATTTAAACAATGATACAATTTTTTCATGGAATGATTGCTTTAATGATGTACTGTATTGGCTTTCTACAGTATGGGCATGACTTGAGAGCAAGGGTGCACGAAGAGCAGGTCATCATGTGCCTACAGGGTAAAAATACAATCTCCAAATATTTGTCGAAACAAATTTTGCAGAGCTCGTTTGGTAAATCATTTTGTATTTTCGTTCTTTGAAATCGCGATTGAGTGGGAAGCGATGGTTCAACCGTCGTTAATGGCGATGATGATGACGTCGACGTCAACGACGGTGACGACAAGGCATTGTTCGCCCATTTCTCGAGATCTTCAATACCTGGGAGATTATCGTCGGGTTTTTCGGTTATGGGTGCATATTTTTCATGAGTGATTTCGTTGTTACTAGCGCCGTTAGCGGCAATCGCCTTCATCCTCAGTTCGTCTTCTAACCTTATCGGGCTGACAAGGCCTTCTTCGGCGTCTCGCTTCGCTTCATTAGTTAAAGTCGTCGATTCAGCAGACGTTTCATCGGGGATCTCAGGATGGTTCTCGCTTTCAGCATCAGCAGCAGCAGCAGCAGAAGCAGCAGCTGTCGTGACATTTGTGCCGGGATCGTTTAACCCTGTTTCGCGGAAGCGACACTCGGTGGTTGGTGGCTCTGTTTCGTAAGTAGCATTTTGGGCGTTAAATAAAAGTCTATTTATAATGCCTATAATAATCCTGTAGTTCATTTCGGCCATTAACAGCTTTATTAAGACTTTAGGGTTTCTATAGGGTTCATACGCCATATATATGAATTTGTTTAAAGTTACTCTCTCATAAAATAATTTCTCCAGTGGTTCATATTCGAGGAGAATGAGAGACCTCAACGGCAATGAAATCAGCGGAGAAGTGCGAACCGATGCTAAATCGACGACGCCATTGGTCGATGCGCTAGCTGCATTCGTTGAAAGAACTCTCGAAAATCGATCGAAATTCCTACCGCGTGGTGTAGCGACGAAATTATTAACGATATTTCCTCGACCGAGTGGACGAAAGCCAAAAAGTTCTTCTATCGGATTTTCTCTTCTTCCTTTCCAAGAACGGTGGTGTAATACGCACTCGCACTCGCACTCGCTCTCTAAGTCGGCAATTAATTCTTTCGCCGCTTCTCGGTGAAAATCATCGGAAGACGTGAACAAAACTTCGAAAGCACGCGGTCTTTCTTCGTAAAACGAAAATTCTCTCGATGGTGGCGCTATAGGTCGTTGTCTAATATCAAACACAATCGGCCGGAAATAGGACATCTTTAACGCTCTCGGGATATAAAACGTTTTCTTGATCATATATTGCGAATCCTTTGAATTTTGAAGTTAGTTAACTTTTCTTTCATAGATTATCGATATCTCGCTCGGGTGAATCTCGGCAGATCGAGCGTATACTCACAACTGCGTCTTTAAGATGGGTCTTCAAAGTGGCTCATCGTGTACGATGCGGCGCGTTTTATATTGGTGATTAAGCGCATATAAATAAATTTATTCTTCTTTATCAATTATATATATATATATATATATATTTTTTTGTTTCTATATATAGTAATTATATATATATATAATATATGATATATAATATATATAATATATATTTATATATATATTTATAATATATTATATATATATATAATATTATTATATATATATTTGTTTCTATTTATTATATCAGCAACAATCGGGTCAATAACATAAAAACCCCTCCGTATTTACAAAACAAGGGATTTTAAGTGGTCCAAAATCACCTATTCTTTGATGTGGGAAAATAAAATAAATTATAAAGATAATAACATTTAGTTTTATTTTGAAATGAAAATAACAATAATAATAATAATGATAATAATAATAATAATAATATTAATAATATAATAATTAATAATAATAAATATAATAATAATAATAATAATATATATAATAATTACAATTGTAATTTAATATATTAAGAATAATAATAATGAATATACAACAACGATAAATAGCGCAATTTTCCAAAGATATTACACAACAGATATCAATAAACTTAAATAACTACAATTTTTCCTCATGTCAGGGTCGCTTTAATGACTCTTTTTATAGACTTCCAACAGAACGGACACCAGGAGAGGGCGGGCGCGCACGAAGAGCAGCTTAGCATGTGAGAACACGGTTCAAATACAACTTCCGCGTCCCTGTGTTTGCAAACTTTGCAAATCGGTTTTTCAAAGAGATCGTCGGTTTGCGTTCCTCGAGATTGTGATTTTTTGGAAAGCGCCGGTTCTGCTGTTGACGATGATGAGGCGTCGCTTACTTCAGAGATAGCCGCAGCTACCTCGCAATCGTCAATATTAGGTGGAATGTTTGTCGGATTCGATGGCGTCGACGAATAAATTTCGATATCGTTTTTGGTGTCAGCGGCAATCGTTTTCTCCCTTTCATCGTGAGACTTAATCGGACAGACGACGAGACCCTTGGCGGTCTTTAGTTCGGCTTCATTAGTGAAGATCGATTTAGAGATATCGACGGTTTTTTCCAGAGGAATTGCGCGAGGGCCGTTTTCCGCCTCCCATTCCCCGATTAGCTTGAAAAACTCCACGGTAGGAGAATATAACAAACGCCTCTTCGCTCTTTCCTTACGAGTCAGCTTATTAATCCTTTCGGGCTCACATTTGTTATTTTCTAACCAGCGAGTTTCTTGCATCGCGTTTTCCTCGATTTTTGGACACGGGTCGGTATGTGGAAGAAGTGAAAAGTTTC
>JABUQX010034671.1:32500-49417 GCA_015478945.1 Trachelipus rathkii | reverse complement strand
TATAAAAATATATGGGCGAAAAGACGAGTTATCTCACTATTTCAGGATAGTGATCGAGGGAGAGGGGGATTAAATTAATGCAATTTATTTCATATTATTTTTTACTGACCTATAACAATAACTATAATAATTATTTTATTTATATGAAAAGTTTTTCATCTTTTTTTCGATATCCATATTATGAAAAAATATATCGATATTATCGTGATTTCTTGTATATCGATAATACGCTCAATAAAAAATATCTGATATTATATACTATAAATATACTTATCGATAGCTACTAATACCATTCGAAACATTCGATATTCTGGTATATTTTCCATGATATTACTACAAATCATGCAATTATTATTATACTTATATGGCCTTAATAATATTATATGATTATTATTAATATTTAAATGATATATATATTAATAATGATAAATTAAGTATTTAATATATATTTTAATCAAATTTCAATTCCTGAAAAGAACATGAATACATATAGTTATATATAATTACCTATATATATATATATAGTAAATATATATATATATATATATTAATTAATAGTAATATATAAAATAAGTTATAATTAAAATAAAGGAAAAATAATGATTACATTATAAGAAGAATAATAATGTAGCTATACATTAAGTAATATAATTAGGCCTTAAATCATTATCAGTTTATTAAAGAAGCAATATTTAATACTACATATACATAATCTGTGAACATATTGAATATTACTAATATATATTTATGTATTTTTGTGACAAATAGCGATCCATATATATCATTATTTGAACCTACCCTAGCTATCTATCTTCCACTTCCTATCTAATCTATCTATCTATCTATCTATGGTAGCCTATCTATCTACCTATGTTCTAGTCGCACGACGCTCCTATCTACCATCTAATCATCTATCTAACGTGTATTGAATAGAATCTCAGTCTAGATATTATGACTATTATCTATCACTATCACAAATCATAGTAGAAATAACTAAATATTTACTAATAACTAATAAACATTTTAGATAATTAGTAAGATGATTTTCTCAATGCAAATTTGTCGTGTTAAATAGTATACTATACTATATATTTATATTTATAAATATAATTAACTGATTATAAACAATTGTAATATAAAATAATTTAAATTTACATAAAATTTATTATACTCAAAATTTTTTTTTTTATTTTATAACTATGTTTTGTGACTAAAATAATAAAATAATTATTCAATCAAAACAATAAAATCAATTAGGTTAATTTAGTATAAAGGATAGCGATGTCAGACTGAAATTTCAATATTTTTTCTGATAATTTCAATTATTTTATATGTTACAATCCCATGGAAAGAGAATAAAAAAATGTTGCTAATATAGTATATATATAAATATCTCTTATACTCAAATAATAAACATATATATTACTCGTATTACTAGTATACTAAATGTTAATATTTTTTAATAATATAAGTTATTATTTTTGTACTACTACCACCCTATCAACCAATTTAAAGTTTAAGGCTATTATAAGTTATGTTATGTACTGTTACATATATAATACTTAAAACTATATTAGAATCTAACCTTACTAATATGAGATTATCCGGACATATCAAAAGCAACATAAAGTAAATTAATATGATAAAATACCGTATATAGATATAAACGTTGACTATAAACTATAATCATTGAGTTTTGCGCTACAAATTTATTTATAATGTGGATCAATCATTTAGTTTCATAATTAGAATAGACTACAGTGATGGGCACATTAAAGAATAATATATTTAAGAAAAGTACATAGCAATCTTGATATAAGTAAAGACATTCACTTATATTATCATACTATATATATAATCTAATTAGACATGTGTTCATTATTGTGGTATAATGAGTTGCCTATATAGGATATGGTTTAGTTGATGTACTACTCAATACGCTAACACATTTAATGATATAAATGGTATTGGATAGAGTATGTTGATGGGTTTAAGGTAATGCGATAATGTAATATTTTGACTATAGACCCAAATTATACAGTTACAGTATTCTTATTTATCACATTCTTTTTTAATTTTTTAAAATAATTGAATTTAATTAATAATTGAAATATAACACAAATAGTATATTATAACTATATCACAAAATGTTTTCTAAAGCCGTTAGTAGTGGATGGGTTAACATTGTATACTGTATTGAGAATTAGTATAATTATTCATATTAGTTGTAGAGTCTTATAGTGAATACTAGATGTTTGTTATTAGACTATGCCTATACTATTATTTAAGTGCTTGTATGGCTTATGTCATGAAGCATGTTTTAGGTGATTGGTTCTTATTAGCTTGACTTGGACAGTCACGTATATAAGCCACAAAGTAAGCTTCTTACCTTGTCTCTCGTCTTCATAATGTTCTCATTGATTGGACCCAAAGTGGGCTTCTTACTGTCTCTTTAATTATTAAATGATTCAAACTCTTTTTTTTTCATAATTTATTTATTGTTTATGTATAGTTTATTATTTTTTTTATATTAAATTACTATATAAAAAAATATCATAATTTAAATAACAATCATAATATTTATTTCGCTTATAGACCTCCGATGAACTCTATGAGAAATAAAAGATAACTAAATACAAGATAATTGTGATGTATTGCAAAGAGCAAAAGCAGATAGATAGTTTATGATTATTGAGAGAGAGGCACGAGATGTATTGTTATTTTTTGTTAGTTAGAGAGTATCAAAAGAGTATATAATAGGAAGACAAAGTGTACATAAAATTGAAAAAAGAGAGAAAGTTCTAAATAATAATGACGTAGTACTTGCTGAAGTATAATGGTTACAAAAAAAAGAATAATGATAGAGAGATAGAGTAGAGAGATGGAGATAGAGATAGATAGATATGACAGATGAACGAAGAGAGAAGGAGAAGAGAGAAACAGTAGAGCTTATTACTTTGAAGGAAAAAAGAGTACTTGAGAAGTCAGAACCCTGAATTTGATTAGAAAAGAAGATTCTTTTATCACACTAATCAGAATCCAATGTTTCGATAATATAGAATGAGAGAATCAATGTTGATTTGGTTCATTAATATAGACATCTGAGATATATGTTAGCCATCATTGTGGTACTCTATTACAAATAACAATACGGAGACTTATGAAGTAAAGATATGCGGAAACATATACGAGACACACTTGAGAGCGGACCGAAGAAATCTCTCGATTTTGAAGTCGAAGACTCGTGATCTTCATAGAGAAATAATGGCGAGGGAACAAATAATCCGAAGCATCTCTGAGAGACGAGAGGCACCAAAAATTAGGGGACAAAAGTCTCTTAGATGCGGACAATGGCGGTGATATTTCGACGTAGTGTAAAGGTGTAAATGAGCATCTGTCACATGCATTTAGTCGAATCTAGTAAGATTGAAAGTATTGAATGAAATGAATGTCTACTTGAAACCAAGGGAATCTGTACTTGGTAATTATGAATCATTAAATAATACAAGAATAAATAAAATAATAATAAATCAAAATAAATTAATAATTAATATAATGATAAATAATAATTAATAATAATAAATAATAATTATATTAGCAGTTAATAATGAATTAATTATGACAATGTGCTTGCTTATCCAACAATAATGATGAATTATAATAATAATAATAATAAGTAATGAATAATTATACTAATAAATATAATAATAAATGTATATAACTAATAATTAATAAAATCATAACAATAAAAATATATAATAATATATAATAATAATAATAGATTAATAATAATAACACGATCAATAATAATTAATAATTAATCAAAGATTAATATTGAGCAAAATTAATAACTTAACGTTTAAAATAATAATAATAATGAAAAGTAGTCGCTGGAAATAATAGAAATGAATTAATCTGAAGTCTGCATTTAACAGTAAAATATATAAGTAATAATATATAATATATAAATAATAAATGATAATAATAATAATTAATAATAATCATAATAATAATAATATGATGCAATAATAATAATTAATTAATAAAGTATAGAAAAACATGTAGCATTATATACATAAAATTAATGAAATAAATAATAAATAATATGGTAATTATATAAAGCAATAATATTTCAAAGTAATTAAAATCTGTATGTGGGACTAAGAAGCAGCATCATTTTTTCACATTATTTGATCTTTATATTTCTCTACACTAACTGTCCAAAAATTTATAAAAATTAATAGATAGATAGTATTATATATAAATAATATACAAGTTTAGGATAATAATATAAATATATATCCTTTAGTCTATATTTCTTATATAAACAATACAATATAGTATAATAATATATATTATATATAATATTTTAGACTATATATATATATTAATTTTCTTAATATTAATTTTCAGATTACTCATATATATTTAATTTATCATAAAGGTAAATTATTACTCAATTATTGAGAATTGCCAGTGTAGATTTATTTGTTTATCTTAATTAATTATACTATTAATATTATGAAGAAATGCAATCGATATTATTTACCTTAGTCCTCTTTGATGTTCTGGAGAATTTGTAGATTTCCTTAAAGTTTTTTGCTGTAGGAGGCCTCCTAAAATAGCTAATTAATTATAATATATAACGATAGACGATAGTGAAATTATTTATTTATGTTACATAATTAAATTTAAACTTTTACTGAAATCACGCAGAACAGGAAACTCGATCGTTTTGACATAGTTTTTATTAATATTCAAGGAAGTTTGTATTTATAGCCTTTGTTTTAATCTTTTAATTATTATATTATATATTAAATATTGTATTATATTTATTAAATTATACAGCTTTCCCGAATTATAATGTTAATGGTCAAGATCGGCTTAATATTTTTAAAAAATGAACTTCACTTTCTATTGTTGGAGTAAAGCTAATTTTCAAAGTTAAATTACTAACACAACCTATATTTTAGGAGCGTTGAAATGCAGGACCGCCCTACGTTATCGAAGTACTTATACAGCACGAACTATACGTACATTACTTGAGTATAATATAGATAAGAATAACTTAGAGATATATAACTGTGTATATTATTATTATATATTTAAATAGTAGGAATATCCTCACCTACTACACTTATATATTGTCGAGCCTGCCTACTCTTACAAGGTAGGTTCATTAGTTAGCAAAGTATTCGGATGTTTCATGGCAGTACCACTGAACAGAAGTCCGAAAAACCGACTATTAATCTTATGATATAGAGTCTAATAATGATCCTATTCAGATATGATGACTCGAATTTTATTATTAATATTTTTTATAAAAATCATTTATTAAATTTGATTCTCATTTTTCTTTATTAATTTATTTTATCATTACGAGTCCTTACAATGCGAGTCGCTTATGACATATCTAATTTATTAGTAAATGGTCAATCTTAATGAGAAATAATTATAGACTTAATTTATATATATACTACGAGCAAGAAAGATATTTAGCTTCTAGAGTATAATGAATACATATATCTTACTATACTTTTGATGCGTGTTTATTAGCTCTTTAAATTTATTCTTAATAAATAATAATTAATATTCACATTATTAATATAACTTAAATCATAACCTATTTATAAGTACGCTATATATACTTCTTAAAATTACCTATATATAGAATATTATATATATATACCAATATAATATACCAATTATCCACTCACTCAATCTGTACATACTAAATTCAAGCAAGGTTAGCTTACTGACATTAATACATGTTCTATTATGTTTATTCAAAAGACCGCACTTTGTTCGATTTATAGAGTTATTGCTCATTAGTTTATTATATTGAGGATTATGTTATTCATTATTTACTACAGCCATGAAAGGTGCCAGGCTTAGTTACCGTATTATCATTTCCTCATTATTTTGATGTTGCAGCATGTTTACATTGCAACCCTCAATTGTAGCTCAGGTGGGAATTTACACTTTCCCCTATAGAATGCGGCCTTCACTACAGCTCCCCTAAGAGCCTAGTTAATTTTAATTTAACTGTGGTACGATTATAATTAGTCATAACCCATATTATCATATTACTAAACAACTATCTCCTAACTTCAAGAAATGTGTACGTGATTATATATTTGAATCTTTCATTATATAAACTACATCACGTAATACTTGTGATTTTATCTACCCATGTATACTCTACTCTTATTAAAACAATGATGACTCTACTGTACAGTTATCTGCTAATTTAGATATTGTATCTTATCCGGCTATAGTAACCTTAGTGGATATAAGAGTTTGTGTGGAATACGTCTAATACTGATGATACGATGCCAGATTACATCTTTACTTATAAGAATTCACCCAATTACAAATAGTCTTAATGAATCACTCCTTTTCTTTAGTAACAATATGAGTGGATTTGAGCATATAATCACCTAATACATTCTAGGAAACATATATTTGGTGATTATATTGCATATTATATATCCTAATTCAAGATAAGCATAGATTATATGGATTAGTGCCTAAGAGAATTGAATATTTATTATTAATTATTTCTATATATCAGAAAGAGTTATTGTCAAGATATCAAAATTAGTAGTTACTTAATTTGAGGTATTTACCTAAACCTATGAGACACTTTATATAGTATAAGATACAATCTACGTAGCTTTCTATGCACTTTTTTCAAAACGCGATTACCCAACATGGCTTGCCTTGCCATGGTGAACTTAATAATAATAGTAAATTCTTATATTTTATGTAACTGAAACTTATTATAGATTTTTAGAAAATTTCCTTACCTATAAATTCTGAGTCATGAAATTAAAAGATTCAGTAAATTATTATACAGTTCCTTTGCAAAATAAAAATTACTATAAGACGTTGTCACTTATATAGAACATATAGATAGGGATACAATAAATGCTATTGCATAAAAACGCTAAAAATGTCTAATCAATAAAAGAAAGTCTGCTGCTATATCATTTGAGGCAATATATATATACAATGTGCTGCTACTTGATAGTATGTTAAGACATGTAAAAATAAGAACATACATTTTTTTCTATAATTGAGAAAGATATGTATACTACTTATATTTGACAAAATCATGAAGATAGGAATTAAAATCTATGCTAGTATGTTGTGAAAGGCATTATAATTTAAAGTTATTACAACATGTGGTGTATTCCTTGGAGCATGTCTGTCATAACAGCGTTAGGATACCTATTAAATAGTCACAGAGCATTAATATTATATTTATTTTATATATAGTTATAGCAATCTAGACAGAACTGTGATTTTTTTACAAGTATATATATTTATATATATTATTATATTATACGCTGCAAACGATTATACCTATTTTGGTTAATCCATATACCTTTAGACCTCGTTAATGTATATTGAAATTTGGTATAATTTTTTTGGTATAAGATTATTCAAGATCATTTAGTTCAATAAATTATCATTTCAATAACTATATAAATTTAACTACTTTTGTAATGAAATAATAATATTTTTTTTAGGTAAGTGGAACGCTAAGTTTCATTTCCATGTTTGTTTCTCAGTTTATTCCATACAGGACAAAATGTTGACCCTTTAAGTTGACCCTGACCTTGAAAGACATCAGTGAATTGTCATAAAAACTTACAAATCCTCTCTGGAAGTTTACTTATTTATCATTTTTGTTTGAATTCTTATGAGTAAATAGCTTATTATAATATCTGCAGGACAATAATGATTCACTTTCTGATTAATATTTTCATCAATAGCTCCTGATTGTCTCTATACTTGAATAAAGGCATCCGGACGATCCTATTTATTGAGATTAACTTTATCAGATAGCAATATAAAATAGCTCTAAAGATCAGATATTAGTAGCTTATAACGGTATAGACGAGAAGTAAAGTAAGAGTATTTATCTATAAAAAATAAATATAAGACCAACATTTATTCAACCGAGCTAACAAACAATATGTTAATATCAAACGATGTCTGGAAAAAAGTTTGTTTTTGGTTAAAGGAACATCTATTGAGGAGCGAGTGCTATAGATTGGAAGCGACGTATATGCGCTGTCACACTGATCAAATGCATCATGTTATTATGTACATAATTCTGATTTTATTGGCTATCATTGTGTCGATGATACTACATAATTAAAGATGATTAGTTATTCTCTATTATCTCACTTCTCTACACTGATGGACCGCGGCCTACATGGTTAGACAATTCCACTGAGCTTTATCACTAGGTAGTAGATACATATTTATATGAACAGTGAATTTTGATATTGTTCTCCTTAATGTGTGGCTAAATAATTATTGACCTCACTCCAGATTCCACTTCAATAATAATATGCATATATTTATATAAGAGAAATATTCTATTTTGCTTTTGTTAGAATATTTGTAAATGCAAACCAACTCAATACTACTACTTGGGAGTCTACTGCTATATTTACGAATTAATGCTATATCTTTTTAATTAATGCTTCTAAAGAAATTGTATTATGGCTAAGTATATACATACTATTTACAAAGACTCACAAATTACACCCATATAAGCATGCTCAAATATGAATGGTATATATATACTTAATTCTCTTTGGACCTATATTTTTAGCAGGAGCATCATATAATAATCCTTAGAGCTATACCGATCAAAATATATAATTAACTTTATAATAATTATTTATAACACTTCACTACCAAAACAACAAATCCATATATACATTGTCTGAGGATACTAGTACTTTCTTCAGAACTAAATTGAAGCCATATTTTCAGTCCCCTCCAAAAGAGCCATTCTTGAAAATGCAACTTGAAACGTAATTATTGAAAGTTGATTTACACATCATGTATACGTTAAGAAAGGTGAAACATTCTAATTTTAAAATATAACTTTAAGGCACAACTTGTTATTATTATTATATATCTACATGATTTAATTAATATTCTGTTTGCCATAACTTGTCATCATTAGTAAAACTTATACCCACTCTAACTACGTTATATATGGAATATGTATAAAGTTTAAATGGGATCAAAATAAGTTTAAGAAATTTTACACTATAATTATTATGTCTTTTAGTATGAAAATGGCTTATCCTCAGGAATTAATTAACGCTATCATTTTATGTCCTAAGCAATCATTCACTATATTCACATATAAATTGCTATACCTCACAGACTTTTCCATACAATTACATAAACGTGCTGCCACATAAACAATTATCTTATTGATTATATTTATATACACGATAGAAACCCGTTATTAACTTAGTTTCTCCATGGAACCTATCAGGTATAAAACTCATACACCATCAGTACCCATCCTTTCTATTAATTCTTTACTATCAGATGATACAACTTACTATGCTCCACTCTCATCTGCATAGTTGTGAATATAGAGAACTTAATCAAACATAAATAACCCAGAAGAAGTAATTTCTGTACAATTGATCTTTAGGATACTTTGTAAGTCAAATGAATACTAGCAATTCAATATATAAGGTAGCGCATATTAATAAAAAGGAGACTTAATATGTAAATTATTCCATAAATATCAAATGTAAGAATATCTTTTGCTACCAACATCATTATTTTAATTATTCACAAACCATATACGGAGTGATAAACTTCTATATTTATGTTCATACTTTACTACCCTTAATCTTATCTCTATATTATCATATAAAAGCTAGACTTGATGAGATGTCACTATTAATTATTCAGTAGGTTTATAAGTTTGTTCTAAACACCAATAGAAGTTTCAATGGAGAAACTTCATTAAATCAATATTAAAACCGCTATAATGCAGCCTATACATTTCAAGTGGAATGGGAAGACTTATGGTTACATATTTTAGAGAACATAATTAACATACAGGTTATTATATTTGTATCGTAACCTGCCCTACAAGTTGATTGAGTCTTATTATTGTCACAGTGAGTTTGGATATATATGAAATTCTATTATATCAAACATTCATTTTTGAGATCAAAAAAAATCTATGTTTTGGAAAATTCAGTTCATTATACCTTTATACTTAATATTGATTTATTCACTAAAAATCATTATTAGTATATATATGATCATTAAGTATAAATTATTATGAGCTATTAACTTATTAAAACGCTTGTATTAGGTTACTATATTTATACTTGAGATATATTTAGATAAATTATAACTGGAACTTAGTATAAGTCTTAAATATATCTAATATATCAATACGTAACACAGGCGAATTTAATCAGTTAATATATTATGTTTGATCTAATAGAATATATATATATATATTTTTGAGGTATGAATAGCACTATACTAGAGAACTTTTAGCATTCGTACTAGCACCATGATGCTTTCAACTTAAAAATATAAAATTTCTCTTCATCAGTATTTATTTATATCAACAAGATGATTAAAGGAGAACGTGTACTTAGACTCTAAATATAAAGAGTAGAGTAATATAATTCCAATTATCATGAGAACTTCTCTTAACACAAAAATAGTCTCCCTAACAGAGAGATTAAGAAACTTTTTGTCAATAGCGACTACTTATATAACTATAAAATACTTACTTATATATATGCGTATTCAATCTGATTTAGTAAACGTGAACTATTACTGGAACCATAATTATCATTTATCACATTATTGATTTCCACAGAAGCACTAAGATATCAAATACATTAAGTATAGTAGTCAACAAATTTAGAGCACTTTCAATTTCCTTCTTATTTCTACATTAAAATTTAAAATCACTGAAATTTTAATATAATAAAAATTGTAATAATAATTATCTCACTACCTGCAGAAGAGCTTTCATATTATCATAAATTTCAATCAGTTGGATAGAATAGCCAATTTGACTGAACACAAAATCTAGAATCTATATATACATATCAATACAGTCGATTAACCGTATAAACTGAGACTATCTATAATTGATTACTTTTCACACTAATAATTACTATACTGCACTAATTTTAATACCACTCTTATGGGTATACATTACTTTATATTGACAACATCTAAGCAAATGCCTTCTATTCTATATATTATTTAATATTTTTAGATAAATTACATTCAATAATAGTAATATAATAGGGGTAATATAAATAAATTCTTTTAAACAATCTTACTCACCATTAAAGTTACTAGCGGATGTAAACTGTTTATTATATCCATTAGAGCCTATAGAATGTTCTATTACACATACATAAGTTCAATACTACATAGGAGCTCAGTTCTATATATGTTTGTATATATCTCACTCACCTGCCTCACCCTAGAAATCATGATACTACCTATATCACGAGCTTGTATCAGAGAAGACAACTAAAAGTTTATTTCATTGCACCATCATGTATACATGTTTTAATATATGTAACTGGATATGGAGGAATAATTATATTCGTTTCTATATAGTATTACTTTGTCACTGTAATATAAGTATATATTACAAGATGATACTAACCTATTAGGAATCCAATCAATTCATGTCCCTTCTTAACTATCACACCAAAAGTGAATATAATAATAGTTAAGATTATCGATCTACATTTTGAATTGAGATTTATAAAATCTGCAATTTTTACTGTATTATTATCATTACGTATAAGGTAATAGAAGAACAATTACACATATCGATAGATTAATTTACTCATATCGCAACAATTAATGCTTACACATAATATACCTAAAGTCTATTTTATAACGATGGTATGTTTCCTTTTCCAAGTACATACACAGGAGCATAAGGACGTATTGAGTGGTATAGTCTGTATCACGTTATTATACACCTATATCTTATTAAATCTCTTTACCGATATTTTGTCCAAAGTTAAGTACAATTTTTTAGGTCTTAGGCAAATTTGTATGATTACGGTGTTTCCTATCAAGTATTTATACTAACATGATATACTATCACTATATTATTGAATTTTACCCTTTGAGGTAGTCTAACTTATTTTTAACTTTTGAATTATTACTTTTAATTCCACTGTATAATCATTTTTCAAGTTGATCGAATGCCAAATTAATTTAAGTCACAAGTTCAAGTTTTTCATAAATGATCCTGAATACAATGTTAGAGGACAGTTAATTATACAAGCGGTAATAATTATTATTAAACTTATTTTACTCACTAAATAATTGAATGGGATTTAATAGGTAAGTTTTTATTAACTAGGGCAAGAGTTTACATTCGTTAAGAATACAAAGAGCATATAATAGGCAAAATATTAATAATAAATATTCCTTATAATCACTTCATGTATTAATTATATAATATTAAAATTGTTTTTTATTTAGTTAAATCATATTTATTTTCTATTTTCACAAACCACACTTTGAGCTCAATGAAAAGCCCAAGTTAAACGAGATGTAACATCCACATCGTATCGTATTAAAGTTCGCAAGCAACTGCAAATTTTCCAAGGGATCCCTTCTTTCTCTTCTTCACATCCATTTCATTAGTCACGAAAGTACCATCCCTATTTAATAATTATCTATATAAAAGCGCCTCCTCCTCGGTAACCTTTCATACTTCCTTTCAGCATAAGCTTTCTGCTTCTCTGTAAGTCTCATTCATCCTCCTTCTAAGCTGTTCGTTTACGCTCATTTCGTTCCTTCCTTTTAGTATTCCCTTTTCCTACATATATTTCTATTCACCTTTCTTTTGAGACCTCATAATTAGCAACTCATTCAACTACAACCCTTGTTTTACTTTTAACCGCTTGCATCACCCATTAATTCTGCCACCACTTTGACAATTCTTATCCTACTTTAGTAAATCGTTTTCCATACATTCCTTCGCACTCTCAAGTACTACAAAGGCTCCTTCGATTGCTAAGATTATGTTCAGTTTCATAAATTGTTCAACCCATCTCCACTAATTTACAGATTCTGCAAATGCTTCCACATACTCTTCTAAATAACTTCATTCTACTTAACTACTTCTCACCTCTTACTCTCCTCCCCACTCTCCTTATCTCATTTCCTCTCCATCCATCAGCCCCTAACCAAACTCTTAATAAAGACAAGATTAATGACTCATGACTTTTTCCCATCCCAACTCCGACTCACTGATATGACATCCCAACATTGTAACATTTCTTCTTCCACCAACAAAATAGTGCATTCATCACTTCACTCGACAACCTATCCTCTACCTACACCAACACTCCTAGTTAATGCCTTATGAATACTCTTCGTCCTCTATCGATTCTTTCTTAACTAACTACACATATCTTCAGTTTCTCACAGAAAATACAAATCCACCCTCCTCAGCATTATCTTTTCTCGCCTCAACCATTCAGCGTCGCCCAATCACAACAACTCTGAAGGATCCTACTCCCGGGTAAACATATTTAGATTATTCA
The DNA here is from genome assembly GCA_015478945.1 of Trachelipus rathkii. Lineage (NCBI taxonomy): Eukaryota > Metazoa > Arthropoda > Malacostraca > Isopoda > Trachelipodidae > Trachelipus > Trachelipus rathkii. The sequence continues at coordinate 36,023 of JABUQX010034671.1, read as the reverse complement.
AGACGTCACACTCTACTCAACACCACCTCAGATGACCCTATATTTTGTTACAACTTTTAACACACATTATCTAATATTCTTAGTGCTCCCATACAAAATCCATCATACGACTCGTTCACAAGTCTCACTAAAACTCTGCAATCGCAACTCTTCCTCCCCTTCCATTCTCTCTCCAACCTTCAGCACACGACAGATCTCTTACCCACACGATCTTCTTTCAAGAGACTATTTCAAATACTTACCAGCAGTCAGCACAAATGCTCAAATTACATCTTTCTGAATAGACCTAAATCATCTCTCCTTTTCCGCTCGCTATTTATTTCCTCTCAAGACGTCCTGTACTTCTAACACCTTCATAACAATTCCGCTGAAAGATACAACGCTTGCTTAGTGCGAAGCCATCAGGTCCGAGACAATGGATATGAAGACACACATAGCGAAAGATAAGTGTTGACGGGTGCCAACCCAAATTTCCACTGTCCATTAGTCGCATCCTACGACACCGCAGGACATTACCGCTGGTGAATAATCTTTCTTCCCACCACACAAGGGATATATAAATAATATATCTTACTACATATTTATATATAATAAATAAGTATATATATAATTATATATATAATATAGCTATAATATATATATATATATATATTAATATATAATATATATATATATTATTTAATATATATCCGCGCAGACAACTGTAGAGCCTAACTGAGTAGCAAGGCATATCGCTCGTAAGCATTTACCGTAGAGTAATTTCCCTGCGTAGAACTTTTAATTTAATATTTATCCAGGACAATTACTATACTTAGAATATATATAATATATATTATATATATATTATACTAAATATATATATTATATATATAAATGTATATATTACATATATATATATATAATATATATATATATATATATATATATATATATATATATTGAGAAAATGATTTATTAATTCTTAGTCATGTTTCCGAGAAATAATTTCTATGATCATTTTTATTCTTATATATGATTATGGCATAATTTTTATTAGTCATTTTTATTCATACAAATAATTATTTTATTATTATTTTTTATATATATAAATGAGAAAAGAGAAATTTTTATTTTTATTTTTCGTATGTATATTTATTAGTGCGATAAAAGACGAAATAGTCGCGGAAAAACTTGTGTGGAAAGGGTTAACCCGAATTCATTACTTATATTTATGAACATTTCCTGGGCACGTGTCCAGCGAGGATAAAAGGATTTTTCTGTCATTATGAAGAGGGAACCGATCCAATAGATGATCGGTGATGTTGATGGCTTATAAGGCGATTTATTTTGCGATTTATTTTTGCGATTTTCTTTTAGGATGAGAATTCGATTGTAAATTCGTTCTAGTGACGATCATTGAGAGAAAATTCCCTCTGAGGATAAAACCACTATTCGAAAATGATTGCCTTCAGCTGAAAAGGGGAAAAGGGTTTTATTATTGTCATATGTGTTAAAAGGGTTTTTCTATTCTTTAGTGTTTGTCGGAAGAAGTCAATAGAGGGTCCATTTGTTTAAAGAGGTTCGAGATTAAAAGAATGACTCCAAAGTTTATTTCTTTTCAACGTATTCAAGGAAGTGCATTAAAACGACATTTAAATTCAATTTCATTTTAACGATCCGATGTCATGGAAAAGGAAATTTGTTTAATAGATCCTTTAAATATGCTTGAGAGAAGATATTTTATATAAATAAACATTAATATTGACGCTATTTACTTGATAGATAGAAAGTTCTGCAAAAACGGTCTCAGAGAATAAGTGACAAAATATCACAATCAATTTTTCAATCATTTTTTTTATCAGTAAAATAAACTTGTTAAGTTACTTTATCATGCCTACACATTAGATATAATAATAATGTAACTTCACTATTCCATTTTAACTCATAAGAAACTGGTGAAGCTGCTATAAGCACCATAAAAGCTGCACAGCTGTCTTATGCGTAAAAGTAAACAATGAGCTACCTTTATATATATATATATATAGTGATATTTATATATATATATAATAATAATATATATATAATAATAATATATAATATATATATATATATATAAAATATATATATATAGTATCAATATATATTATATATATAATATATATAACAATAATAATAATAATAAAATAATAAATATAATAATAATAATAATAATAATAATAATAATAATAATAATAATAATAATAATAATAATAAAAATAATAATAATAATAATAATAATAATAATAATAATAATAATAAAGTAGCTTCACCAGTTTATTTTACTCATAAGAAACTGGTGAAGCTATTTTATTAATCATAATAAAGTAGCTTCACCAGTTTCTTATGAGTAAAATAAACTGAAAAAGCTACTTGATATATACATGTGTATCTTCAGGCATTGAAAATGTATTCTAACATTTCTTAAATTTGTCCCAAATCAGATATTCGTTATTACATTTTTAGAAGTGTAATTTCTTTCACATAGTGTTCCAATGTCTTTACAAGAAACTATTTTCCTTTCAAATTCCTTCGGACGATCTTCATGATGGAGCTGGTCCTCCCTTGCAAGAAACAAAGGAAGGCGAGAACGGCTTTTTCTGATCAACAACTCCAAACACTTGAAAAGAGTTTTGAAAGACAAAAATATTTGAGTGTTCAAGATCGGATGGAACTCGCAGCAAAGCTTAACCTTACTGATACTCAAGTTAAAACTTGGTATCAAAACAGAAGGTATGCAATAGTATCTTTTTTTTAGTAACTTGTTTGATCAAACAACTATTTTGTTTCAAATAATTATTATTTCTAATGTCTAAATGTAATTTTAAAATCTTTGCCTTTTATGATTTTCGAAAATATAGAAAAAATAAGTTTTTAATTTTTATTCATGTATATTCACCGTCACCGTCATATCTTTTGTTAAAAACGTAGTTTAGAACAATTTATATATATATATAGTATACATATATATAATACTACTATATATAATATACTATATTAATATATATATTATTATATATATATATATATATATATACTTTATATGATATATATATACATTATATATATATATATATTATATTTATATATATCATATATATATATTGAAGAAAAAATCGCTAAATGTTAGCATTCTTTTGGAATTTTCCTGCTAAAATTATGCATTTTTTTATTATTATTGTGAAAGGTTATATTAGGTAAGAAAAGGTTAGTATAGGTTAGTTAGGTTGCGTAAGGTTACGTTAAACTTGGATAGGGTAAGTTAGCAGGAAAATTTCAAAATACGCTAAATTTAGAATTTTTGCTTTATTAAAAAAAAAATTTTCACAATATATATATATACTATATATATATATATATACTTTATAAGTTGTATATAAGATATATATCATATATATATATAAATATATAACTATATACTATATAATATATATATATACTATATATATATATAATATTAATATAAATATATAATATATATATATTATATATATATATATATTATATT
>JABUQX010034671.1:15000-22500 GCA_015478945.1 Trachelipus rathkii | reverse complement strand
TCAAATCCTTTCTTTTAATCTTGCAAATTGGTTCTAACTCAAAAACCTACAAAGGAAACCATTCAAAAATTTAACAAACACTATTACAGAATGAATGTTTTCTTACATCAAGGTTACACGTCTTCCTAATTTTCTTATTGTGTCCCCTAGTCTCCTGTCCGTGGTTTACTATAAAGAATTTATTGGTCTCAGATTATCTAATGACGTGTAAATATTTTATAGACTTGTATTATGTTCCCTATGAGAAATCGCCTTTCTAAAGAAAACATTCTTAACAACTATTTCTCCATGGATATCTACCTCTTGCAGCCAGTCTACTCCTTATTGCTACATTTTACTCTAGCATACCTAGGTCTTTTCTTAAAGGCTCAAACTTGTGCCCAATACTCTAATACAGACCTAAAATAGCTATTTATTATATTGCTACTTATAACTTTGTTAGTTTTGTATACCATATTGCGATTTATTATACTTAACATCTTATTAGCTTTATCCCTTGCTTCCAAACACTGATAAGATAGCTGCTTATACTGACATCTAAATCTTTTTTGATTCACAGACTCTCTTCCAAATCCCAAATTTCTTATCATGATTAAATATTTCTATTTGAGTTACCTAAATGAAGAGAACCTTGCACTTTTTACTATTAAGAATTTATTTGCCACTTGTCTGTCAATACAAGAAGTTTTATAGATCTAACTTTGAATCTTTATATATATCCATCATTATTCCATACTAAGGTAGCCACTTTGGTATCATCTGCAGACTTATAAAACTTACATTTAAGCCCCCTGATCTAAATTATATATATATATATATATATATATATATATATATATATATATATATATATATATATATATATATATATATATATATATATATATATATATATATATATATATATATATATATAATATAAATAAAATACTAAAAAAGGAATAAGAGCCATAAGATTTATAAATTATCCTCAACGTTTCGAGTCACTCATGACTCATCCTCAGGAGGCTGCAAGAACACATATACATAATATTACAAAAAAGTTAAACGATGAAAAATAAATGACATTGAAATTAAAATTAAAATTGCAAGTACATATAAAGGGAATAATGTTACACATATATATAAAAGGGACACAATGCACAATTAGTGAATGGAAAATTAGAACTAAGATTAAATTACAATCGCAAATGGGAGTAAACGGAAATTTAAATCACAAAATAAATAAATAAATAAATAGCACACCTAATAGATCCGGAGTTAAAAAATGAACTAAGAATAAAATCATAGGGGGCAGCGACAACAAAAATTAGTTGGTTTGGTGAAATGTTTGAGAATCCAGAGTATAAGAGATATAAGAAAAAATAACGGATATGTAGAGGAATATGCAGGTATAAATAAAATAAAATAAAAGGATATGCCTATCCATATACACTGTAAATAGTTGTTAAACAAAAAATGCATGAATGTAGAATTATCAGGTTAGTAGATGGATTGAAGGGTTAAGTAATACTTAGAGGGGTGGAGGAGTGGGAGGAGTTCAAAGGGGGATTTAATTGTTTAATGTAAAGGGATTCCAAAATCTTACGGTCAGTATCAGAAGTAGATGAATGCAAAATGTTAAAATCAGAGAAGCGGAGGGGGTGACCAGAATCATGTGTGTGGGAGCGGATTTGGGAGTGTTCGGGGGTAAGTATGGGGAGGTTGGTGCGAAATGATGTGCCTATATGTTTATGTATTCTCAGCTGTAGTTGAAGGCTGGTTTGGCCTATATAGCAGGTATTGCAATCTGCACATTTAAATATGTAGACAACTGAGGATTTCAACAACATAGAGAGCATATTTTTATGGGAAAAGAAAGAGCTAATGGAAAGGGGGTTAGTAGCAATGAGGTGGGGGTGAAGTTGAGGGAAGAAGGTATTAAGGAGTTTGCGTAGGTCAAAGATTAATGAGGGGTGGGAATGGCCAATGTAGGGGATCTTTAAGTAAACTGAAAGTTTTGGTGCTGTGGGGAGGGGAATTTTTGGTTTGAATATGTTCATGAGGAAGTCGTGAATGGAGGAATCAATGAGGTTGGGTGGGAAGAAGTTAAAAGTGAAGAGAGTTTTAAGGTGGACCATTTCATAGTGGAAGTTTTGCCAGGTTGAGCAGATTTGGTAGGCTCTGTGAAGGGAGATGGTGATGGAGTTAAGGATGAATTTGAAGGGGGATGAGCTTAAGAAATTAATACCGAGGAGGGAGGTGGTAGGTTTCCGATAAACGGAGGTGGTGAATCCATTGGGATTGTGGTGGATTAGGACATCAAGGAAGGGGAGGGTGTTATTGGTTTCATCTTGGCGGGTAAATTGAATATTGGGGTGTTTTGTGTTAATATAGTTAAAGAAAAGGTCGGATTGGGGTTTATTACGAAAAATTAAGAAACAGTCGTCAATGTATCTCTTGTATACAAGGGGCTTGAATTCATTGGGGCAATCATTGAGCCAATTAGTCTCATGGTAACAAAGGAAGCAGTTGGCAAAGGTGGGGCCTAGAGGGGAGCCCATGGGCATTCCATCTGTTTGTTGATAGTATTGATCATTGAAAGTGAATAAGCTATTGTTAGTAGCAAGGTTTAAGAGTTTGTTGAAAATTGGGGGGTTAGGTTGAGGGAGGCCGGGATATTGGGGTTATGTGAGTTGGAAATAATGTTGGAGGTTTCGGAGATAGGAATGTTGGTGAAAAGATTTGTAATATCAAAGCTGGTGATGTAACAGTCAGGGAAATGGAGGGATTGGATGTATTTGGAGAAGGTGAAAGAGTCAGAGAGAGTGTAAGAGTTAGTGGTAAGGGGTTGGAGATAGGGGATGAGAAACTTAGAAATATTATAGGAGGGGGTATTAATAGCTGAAAGGATAGGGCGTAGGGGAAGGCAAGGCTTATGGGTCTTGGGTTTTCCATACATTATGCCAGGGGTAGATCCGGAAACATAGAGTTGTGAGTAGTAAGGGGTGAGTAAATTTTGTTTTTTAAGTGAGCGTAAGAAGTTATTAATTTTGTCTTCTATTTGGATGATATGGGGGAGTATATTATCAGTGTATAGTTTTTTAAATTTGGAGGTGTCTGAGAGGAGGGAGTTCATCTTATTGGTGTAATCAGACTTGTTCATGATCACAACTCCTTTGCCTTTATCAGGGGAGCAGATAGTAATGGTGGGGTCATTTCGGAGAGATTTCAGGGCTAATAAGTTAGCTTTTGTGAAAAGAAGGGAGGGAAAGTTAGGGGGTTTAAAATTGTGGTAGTATTTGTGGGCTAAGGATTTTAGGTTGGCAGTGAAGTCGGGACGATTACCTCTGATGTCATAATTAGATAAGGATAGGTGAAGTTTTTCAAAAAGGAGGAAGAAATTGTAAAAGTTAAGTTTAAAGGTCGGGAGCTTAAAATCTAAACCTAGAGAGAGAGTACGTTTTTCAATAGGGGAAAGGACTCTATTGCTATAGTTAAAGATAATGTTATTGGGGTTACGATTAAAGTTGGAAATCAAACCTAATTTGTTCAATTTGGAGTTATGACGTTTATTGATCTGATCAGTATAAGTAGAGGAATTGAAATTAATAACTTTAAGTAAGCACATATAATCGATCCATGATACTCTATTTTTCAGAAGATTTGTTTGGTATGACAATTCTAAGTTTAATTTACGGAGGGAAGATTGTTTAAATTTCAATTCATTAATAAGTAGTTTCGCAGTCCAGGATCTATAGAAGTGACTGTTGTAGAGTGAGCGGCGGTAGAGTTTAAACTTCATGAACGATGGAATATAATTATAGGTTTTGCATATCGTAAGGAAACGGATATCCAGTTTTAGTTTGCATATGCGCTTGGTTAAGTTTTCATTTTTGCGGAAGATTCCAAGAGTAAGGCCATCGTATCTGCTTCGTATTATATTAGATATTGGTTTGTTTTTGGGAAACCTTATTTTTAATATAAATAGGATGACTAAAAACGGAATAAGAGCCATAAGATTTATAAATTATCCTCAACGTTTCGAGTCGCTTGTGACTCATCCTCAGGAGGCTGGAAGAGCACATATTCATAATATTACAAAAAGTTAAACGATGAAAAATAAATGACATTGAAATTAAAATTGCAAGTACATATAAAGGGAATAATGTTACATATATATATATATATATATATATATATATATATATATATATATATATATATATATATATATATATATATATATATATATATATATATATATATATATATATATATATATATATATATATATATATATATATATATATATATATATATATATATATATATATATATATATATATATATATATATATATATATATATATATATAAAGTGACATAATAAATAGTGAATGGAAAAATTAAATGAAGACAAAAATTAGTTTTTGAATTAAAGTTGTGAATGGGGTAAACGGAAATTTAAATCACAAAATAAATAAATAATAGCACACCTAATAGATCCGGAGTTAAAAAATGAACTAAGAATAAAATCATATGGGGGCAAGGACAACAAAAAATTAGTTGGTTTGGTGAGATGTTTGAGAATCCAGAGTATAAGAGATATAAGAAAAAATGACGGATATGTAGAGATATGCAGGTATAAATAAAATAAAATAAAATAAAAGGATATGCCTATCCATATATACTGTAAATAGTTGTTAAACAAAAAATGCATGAATGTAGAATTATCAGGTTAGTAGATGGATTGAAGAGTTAAGTAATACTTAGAGGGGTAGAGGAGTGGGAGGAGTTCAAAGGGGGATTTAATTGTTTAATGTAAAGGGATTCCAAAATCTTACGGTCAGTATCAGAAGTAGATGAATGCAAAATGTTAAAATCAGAGAAGCGGAGGGGGTGACCAGAATCGTGTGTGTGGGAACGGATTGGGGAGTGTTCGGGGGTAAGTATTGGGAGGTTGGTGCGAAATGATGTGCCTATGTGTTTATGTATTCTCAGCTGTAGTTGAAGGCTGGTTTGGCCTATATAGCAGGTATTGCAATCTGCACATTTAAATATGTAGACAACTGAGGATTTCAACAACATAGGGAGCATATTTTTATGGGGAAAGAAAGAGCTAATGGAAAGGGGGTTAGTAGCAATGAGGTGGGGGTGAAGTTGAGGGAAGAAGGTATTAAGGAGTTTGCGTAGGTCAAAGATTAATGAGGGGTGGGAATGGCCAATGTAGGGGATCTTTAAGTAAACTGAAAGTTTTGGTGCTGTGGGGAGGGGAATTTTTGGTTTGAATATGTTCATGAGGAAGTCGTGAATGGAGGAATCAATGAGGTTGGGTGGGAAGAAGTTAAAAGTGAAGAGAGTTTTAAGGTGGACCATTTCATATTAGACCCATATCCGACCTTTTCTTTAACTATATTAACACAAAACACCCCAATATTCAATTTACCCGCCAGGATGAAACCAATAACACCCTCCCCTTCCTTGATGTCCTAATCCACCACAATCCCAATGGATTCACCACCTCCGTTTATCGGAAACCTACCACCTCCCTCCTCGGTATTAATTTCTTAAGCTCATCCCCCTTCAAATTCCTCCATAACTCCATCACCATCTCCCTTCACAGAGCCTACCAAATCTGCTCAACCTGGCAAAACTTCCACTATGAAATGGTCCACCTTAAAACTCTCTTCACTTTTAACTTCTTCCCACCCAACCTCATTGATTCCTCCATTCACGACTTCCTCATGAACATATTCAAACCAAAAATTCCCCTCCCCACAGCACCAAAACTTTCAGTTTACTTAAAGATCCCCTACATTGGCCATTCCCACCCCTCATTAATCTTTGACCTACGCAAACTCCTTAATACCTTCTTCCCTCAACTTCACCCCCACCTCATTGCTACTAACCCCCTTTCCATTAGCTCTTTCTTCCCCCATAAAAATACGCTCCCTATGTTGTTGAAATCCTCAGTTGTCTACATATTTAAATGTGCAGATTGCAATACCTGCTATATAGGCCAAACCAGCCTTCAACTACAGCTGAGAATACATAAACACATAGGCACATCATTTCGCACAAACCTCCCCAATCCGCTCCCACACACACGATTCTGGTCACCCCCTCCGCTTCTCTGATTTTAACATTTTGCATTCATCTACTTCTGATACTGACCGTAAGATTTTGGAATCCCTTTACATTAAACAATTAAATCCCCCTTTGAACTCCTCCCACTCCTCTACCCCTCTAAGTATTACTTAACCCTTCAATCCATCTACTAACCTGATAATTCTACATTCATGCATTTTTTGTTTAACAACTATTTACAGTATATATGGATATGCACATCCTTTTATTTTATTTTATTTTATTTATACCTGCATATTTTTGGAATTTGAATGACAAAAAGTTTTCTTTTTCATATCAAAGAAAAATCACAGTAGCATTACAAAAGAACCAGAATGTATTACAATGAAAATAAACATATATATATATATATATATATATATATATATATATATATATATATATATATATATATATATATATATATATATATATATATATATATATATATATATATATACTTTTAAATTGTATATAAAAATTGATTGTATTTAAAATTGGTAAATTTTCCTGGTATGAAAATTGTGTATAAAAGTGTGGAAACGAGGGTCGAGTGAATTAATATTATGTAAATTAAGTAGGCGAAACCTTTTTAATCCCCTTCGTCTCTTTACATCATGTTCGCACTAATTTCTCCAAGTCCAGTGCGCTAGCCCGATCATACTCTATGCTAAACACAGCCAATTCACTTAACCTTAAGGTCGTCATGGTACTTCTCAAATAACTTTTTATTAGTTTTAATTTTGAAAAAGATTTCTCAGCAGATGAAGTTACTGGGAGTGTCAGAAACATTATAAAAGCTGTACACACGTCTGGAATAATACAAGACAATATATTATTTTCAATCAACAAATATTCTGCCACTTGTATTATTTTTGGTCATTTTCTTTTCTTTATTTCACTTGCCACAACATTCCTGAAGCAGACAATTTCCGTAACTAAAGAACGTGTCACGTCGGCTTCATATTTTTTTTGTAAAACTTGTCAGCAGACTAAATGAGCTCTTTATCTGTTTGTTCTGTAATGGCTGTAGGGCTCAAAAAGCAAAACATCTGTTTCACCTTCCTCATACTCTGGTACCTCCGATTCACTTGGCCTATTAGTATATCAATGGCTCTGTAAAAAATCCTCACCCTGAAATTGTACAAAGGATCAATGAAGTCAACATCTTTAGAAAGCTCATCAAAGAAGCTTGTCTCTTTGCTTTTGCGTTTAGTAGGCAATGAAGGCTCAATTTGCCAGCTTCTTGCAATTTCCTGGGCCTCTTCCACTAGCTTGCAAAACTCTCCCCACAACTGGTTTAGTTTGACACCTTTCTAAAGAGTGGAGAAGCTTCATCAGGGATATGTCTGATTTTGGAGTGTTTTAGAAGTGATGTTTTCCAAAATTTTGC
>JABUQX010034671.1:10000-12500 GCA_015478945.1 Trachelipus rathkii | reverse complement strand
TGTAAATATTGTGTAATATAATGCATTAAATGTTTGTTAATTAAATCTCTCTCTCTCTCTCTCTCTCTCTCTCTCTCTCTCTCTCTCTCTCTCTCTCTCTCTCTCTCTCTCTCTCTCTCTCTCTCTCTCTCTCTCTCTCTCTCTCTCTCTCTCTCTCTCTCTCTCTCTACCTTTTTAATAATTTCTCGTATTATTTATTAGTAGAAGTAGTTGCGAAAGTAATCACTATATTAAACACCTGTATTATTATTATTATTATTATTATTATTATTATTATTATTATTATTATTATTATTATTATTATTATTATTATTATTATTATTATTATTATTATTATTATTATTATTTTTATTATTATTATTATTATTATTATTATTATAAGTACATCTCCTGAGTTCCTTCAGACATGGAAGGGTATTCGGTCCATATGGCCAGTTCAGAGACTCCGTGAGCCAGGGTGATCTTTCTTCCATAAATCTGCAAACACGTACTTTTTGCTTATAGCCCTTGACGTCGCTTCTGCTTGAATGTCCTCGGTGGGTGGTATCTCCACTAGGCCTTAGGCAAGATCCTTCTGATTTCATCCCCTTATTCTGATTGAAGGCGACTTGACTTTCACATCAGCAGTAGATATTACGCACCTCTAGTAAATTCTTGAAGGTGCTGCTTGCAAATTTGATGATTGGAGATGAGAGTAATGCTCCCATAAATTCCTGACTCGGTATCGTGAGTTCATTCATGGGCGCAACCTTTACTTTTGCGATAAAGAGGTTCACGATAGAGCACACACTCCCAATGATAGAGCTTACACCACATTGGCGTAGGCTAAGCCTAAAGCGTCGGAAAAGGCGTGTAATTCTATTTTTCGTACAAAGATTAGATGTCTAGGCATCGTCAGCTGTAGACAACGTTGTAAGTGTTCGGCCATCGTTCTCCACTCTTTCCTATGCTCTTCGGAAATTCGTTTATTCCATTCTAGTTTCTCTTTCCACAGTTTTTATAGAATAATCTTTCCTCGAGCTGCCACCGGAGACTAAATGCCGATAGAGGCGAATATCGAGGCGAGGGTCTGCAAAATAGCCCTCTTTGTGACCTCTTACGAGTCGATATCCTTGATGGATATGAGATGGTGTCCTCCGTCAGATCCCACTCCATGCCCATAACCTTGATCGTGACGTCTTCAGTGGCCGCATTGTTCTCCCGGAACGTAGCAGTTGCTCTTTGGGAATTGGACACCCATTTTCTTAAGTTGAGATCGGACTGGTCGAAGAGGGATCTTGATTTCCAAAAGTAATCCTCCACTTCCACCTCGGTATCGAAAGTACCAAACAAGTTGCCTACATAGATCTGGTTTAGAATGATGTCTTCATAATCTGTGTCCGAATGTCAAACGTGATATTGAATACAAGCAGCCAACAAGAACGGGCTGCAAGTTGCTGTAAATAATACCGAGGTGAATCGATAAGCAACCAGGGAGTTCTTGGAGTCAGAAGGGTCTTTCACCTACAAGAAGAGCATGAAATCTTTGTCCTCAAGCCGGAGGCATATCTAGAGAAATGCCTTCTCTATATCAGTTGAAGCCACGTACTGTTTTAGCCGAAGTTTCAAAAGGATCTTGCTCAAATCTGTGATGAGGGAAGTTCCACTTTTGAGGCTCTTGTTGAGTCTTGGGTTGTTGGAAGAGCAATCAAAAACTCGTCTCAGCGTCGTAGTGGGCGAAGACTTCCGGACCACATGATTAGGCAAATAATGAAATTGGCAATTTTTAAGTTAGGGGTCACTTCTTCGATGAAACCCCTTTCCAGTTGATCTCTTATAACTTCTGAGTAATTTTCCTTAAGTTCAGGTTCTTCTCTCAACATCTTGAGGACACTATACAAGCATCTCTTGGCTAGAGCGTAATTTTAGGGAAGTGGTGGATGCCCAGAATGTCAGGGCAGCGATACTAAGTATCAACCATTCTCAAATGATAAATTCTCTTTAAAGGTCTCTAGAGTCGGTTTTTCCGCTTCTGTGAATTGTTCTTTGAACATGATACCAATTTGAGACAAAGACCAAAGACTATCCAAGTCTTGCGTGGGGATTTCCGTCTCCCATGATGGGAGGTAACGAGGATGTTATTCTTCGTTAATCAAAGATCAACCAGTGTGAGAGTGTAATTGGTCAGATACTTCTGGCGTATCCATCATCGCTCCATCATCCAACTGGAGGAGGAGGGGTGGCGTTGTTCGTTAATCAGAGGGCATTCACTCCGAGGTAATCGTTCAGGTACTTCAGATGTATCCTCTCTATTTCGCTCCGCAATTCTCCTCTCCTTGGGCTTTCTGGTGGAACCCCACAACTTAGAGGTGGGTCGCTGCATTGATTGGTAACTTGAGGTACCGATCCCATCGCCATCGCGTTCCGGCAAATCTCCTTTGTTTCTCAAAGTCCTTTTGCAATTTTCGGTCCATCCCGCTGGGGGGGAAGTCTTCTCACCTTCCTGATCGGAAGCCATTGC
>JABUQX010034671.1:0-5000 GCA_015478945.1 Trachelipus rathkii | reverse complement strand
ATATAATATATATATATATAATATTATATATGTATTATATTTTATAGTTATAATATATATATATATATATATATATATAATATTTATATATATATATATATATCTATATATATATTAAATATAATATATATATAATTATGATTTATATGTTGGATATATATATATAGTATTTATATATATATATATATATATATAGTGTTATATTCGTAGTATATGATATTAATGATAATTATATATAATATATATATATATATGTTGTATTATATATATATAGTATTGTATAGATGATAGAGGTAGGATATTAGTACTATATATATATATATAAAATAATAGTATAATATTAGTCTAAGTTGAGTTTTATAGTAGTGAATAAAATGGTAAGGTAATATATATATATATATATATACGTATTTTACCTTTTCAAACTGCTTAAAGAAAGTAGATAGTAACGAGTATATGAGAGATGCGCCATTATTAAATCCAAGCGGTCAGGTCCTGTATGCACCATTTGTTGATTGTTCATATTCCGAAGCGTAAGGGAAACAGCTCATTTAAAGATATGCACCACATCCTCTATCCAAGCAATGTTAATACAACATTAATATTGCGCGACGGAGTCTGAAATCATCTTTGCGTTAAAGAGCAGAATTGAGGAACATTTAGTCCATTTCAGAGATGAATACTATCACGCTATCCGCTACACCTCTAATATATATATAATATAGGAGCATGATATTTACATGAAAGTTGTTACGAGATGTTTATTTATATTTATAGTAGCTTAAAGTATTATATATATATAGGTAGATATATTTTATATATATAATATATAGTATATAATATTTAGATATCCATAATAGGATAAATACCAAAGAATAGATATGATGAGCTATATATTGTCTCAACTTATTATAATCAGTACATATATCATATATTATGTATATGATATATGTATAATAAATATAAGTACACCATATAGTACTTTGAGTACTATATATAATATATACAGAGTATTCGAAGAGTATAATATTATATATATACATATATATACCTTAGCATATATAATTATATATCGATTATATATAATACTATATAATATATATATAAAATATAATATTATTTATATATAATATAATAATATATATATATTAATAATATATATAATAATATAATATATTAATATATATAATATATTATATTAATATATATATAATATTATTATATAATAATATATATTAATATATATATATATATAATATATATTAATATATATATATATATATATAATAATTATATATATATTATATATATTCTATATAATATTATATTATAATTATATCTTCAGTAAATTAAATTAAGGATGGATCTGTCTGTTTGTCCTATTGGTTGTTTTTATTGGTGTTGAGTGTTAAGGAAGAGAGGTCTCAGCCAGGGTTTCGAGGGCGAATGCTACACTTACGTTAGATAGAACAATAGAAATGATTAGCACAACAACAATCAACACAAGACAACAACAACAATAATACAATAATACTAAGCAAATCTAAGTATCATTTATACGTAAAATAAGTGCAACATGTACGTATTTATTTTTTTTCCTTTTATAATACAACATAAAATTTTGCACTCAACTCAAACAAAACAGCAACCAAATACTAAGGTCAAAGAACTGTCATAGCAAACTGAAATACAAAAAAAAAATGAAATAAATATTCTAATAAAATATATATAGGAGCTAAATAATAGGCTTAAGTCACTTGGGTATTGGAGCAGTAGTAGAGCTAAATAAGGAGCTATTTTCTAATAAGTTCGGGACTTTTTGTGACGTCAAATATCACAGTCAACCAATACAGGCAGGCTCCAAAATCCAGTCTCTTGATCTATGTAATTATTGTCATATATATAAATATATATTAATTAATCAATATATATTATATATAATATATAATAATATTAATTAATAATATAATTAATTAATTATATATATAAATATATATATATATATATAATATTATAATATA
Source organism: Trachelipus rathkii (assembly GCA_015478945.1). NCBI lineage: Eukaryota > Metazoa > Arthropoda > Malacostraca > Isopoda > Trachelipodidae > Trachelipus > Trachelipus rathkii. Next base: position 2,979 of record JABUQX010034671.1, on the reverse strand, counting down.
TATATATATATATATTAATATATTATAATAATATAATTAAATTAATATATATATATAATATAATATATATATTTATATTAATTAATATTATTATATTAATATATTATAATATATATATATATATATTAATATATATATATATAATATATTATATATATATATTATATATATATTATATATATAATTAATTATATAATATTAATAAAATAATAATATATTATATTATTAAAATATATATAATATATATATAATATATATATAATATATATATTATATTAATAAATATATTAAGTATATATAGGGCTATTATTAATATATATATAATTAATATATATATATTATACAGAAATATCGAAATTCAAAATTACAATTATTCATATAAACTCCCCATAGATAAATGTATGCAAAAATATTAAATTATATAATATATATATATATGCATTTAATCAAATGCAGAAATAAACATCCAACAATCCTCACTATTTTTCAAAAAAGAGGCATTAGCGGATATATTAGATACGGAGATTGTCACGGATGTGCCTTGTTTAAAGTGAAGTAATAGCGTAGATGCGGATATTCTCAGAGTAATGCGGAGATGCGGAGAATGAGCCGATTGATCATTAGTCCTATATCAACTATAATATTATAATATTAATATATATATATATATAATAATATATATATATATATACATGGGCATAGGCAGGGGGGGGGGGGACCCAGGAGGTAGGGCAGCTGCCCCCCACTAGAAGTGTTTACTCTTATATATATCGAGTCTCCTGCTGAATTTTTATTATATCAAATATCTTCTATTTCAGGGGCCGATACTTAAATTAGGAGATCGTTTACACGATATAATATATATATATATATTAAATAATATATATTAATATATATTATAATATACATAAGCTAGCTCAGTTCTCACCCCTATATTCTGGATAAGGTTAGACGTCTAAGCTGTACCAGATCCCTGCAAAATCACTTGCTGTGAAATCTGCTCTGTTCTAATGGGTAATGATAATTTCAAAAGTAATATTATATATATATATATTTATATAAATATAAAAAATAATACTTAGTTGAGAGAGTTCCCATCCTCAAGCAGCCTTAATAGAGAGTCTACTTTTGAGACTAGATGATTCTAGGTGTCTACGGTACAACATAACCTCTATTTATTTAAATATTAAATCAATATTTCATAGAAAACTGAGACATAATTATGAGAGGTTAATAATATATAAATTTAATCTTTTAAGAAACATTGAGGTGATTAATAAATTTTACAGCTTCACATATATATAGAATTCATGATGCAAAAATATTAATTTTTAATATTAAATATATATTTGTTTGTATTTATATATAAAGAGGTTGTACTTACTCTAGAAGTGTAATATCACAAAAAAATTGAGATATAACGTAGAAGTTATATTCGGTTAATTTTTTCACAAAAGTATTCTCATCTCTTATGAGGGTTAGAATTACTTTAAACTTCTTCCGAGATATTACAACCACTTTATTAGAGATTACCCTATACTTACCACTTAACATATCACAAAAGTTTAATCCTAGGAGCTAGAGCTAGTGCACACTATCCAACTACTTATTAACACCATAATTTACCTAACCTATAATATATAAAAATATATATATATATATATATATATATATATATATAATTATATATAATATAATATAAAATATAATTAATAATATAAATATATATATATATATAAAATAATAATAATATATATATATTATGTAATGTAATGTAATTGTATATAAATAAAAAAATATATATATAATATAAATATATATAAATATATAAATAAAAATAATTTTTAATATATATAAATATATATATATATAAACAACACTTTTCTTCATATAGGAAAAGACCTACATACAGCCTAAAATGATCAATAATACGAAATTAAAGTATGTATAATTATATAATATGTATATATAATAAACATAACATACATACATAAATATATATAATATATATATAATTATATTATATATATATAATATATATATATATATCAAATTAAATAATATATATAAATATATATAAATAATATATAAAAAAATTAGCAAACTTAAATATATAATAAATATATTATATAATATATTATATAAATTGATACCTCCACAAAAAATATAATAATATCTATGATATCAAAACTATATTTAATATATTTTGATATACAATAATTAAATGAAAAATAAATTTTATATAATACTTATTGAGCGTTCGGATGTATTAGTGATGGGATGATACATACGGCAATCGGAATCGGAAGGATCGGCCTGTTTTTTCAGGAATCAGAATCGGAATCGGAATAAAGTTTAAATTTTGCGCGCCCACCTCTGATTATATATATATATATATATATATGATAAAAAGAGACTTAGATATAAAATGTGACATTTTATATTATATTTATATCTATATATATGATACATTATATATATTAAATAAATATATATTTAGATATATTTGATAGACAGATATATATAGGATATATAGTCTATAAAGAATTAAATTTATGAAAATATTATATATATATATATATATATATATATATATATATATATAATATATAATATATATATATATATATATTATAAAATATATATATATATTGATGGGATCAATTAATCATCGTCATCGTCATCGGCAAAATTGGCATATTTCTTCTCAAAATCGTATCGTTATCGAATTTTTGCCGATTAAGTACAATATTAGAATTTTCGATAATAGTAAACTCAATTATATTATAATATATATAAATATTAATATATATTATATATATAATATTATAATAAAGTATATATATATATATCGGTGTTTAGAAATGGGGCAATTTGCGAAGATATTAAAATTCTTTGTACCCATTAAAGCGTTTTGTCTTAAATAGTTAACTGTAATTCTCATTTAGTGTAGTAAATGAAGTTAAGGAGGTGCAAGAT
>JABUQX010034670.1:0-14715 GCA_015478945.1 Trachelipus rathkii | reverse complement strand
CCTTATATATATAATATATATATATATATATTATTAGTATATATAAATATATACTATATATACTCAATATATATATATATAATTATATAATATATATATAAGTTATATATATATATATATATATATATATATAAATATATATATTAAAAAATCACCAACCCTGTTATTATTATAATATTATTATTATTATTATTATTATTATTATTATTATTATTATTATTTTCAATTAATATTACTTGATTCAATTTTTAACTGGTTTTTAAGTTTTTTAATTAAACCATCAAAAACTGATTAATTTGAGTTACCAAAAAAAATCAAACTCAGACTTTTTTGTTGTCATTCGACTCCTTTTTAAGGAGATCCAATGGGGGACTTTGCCATTCCCTTCCCCCCCCTTTTTTTTTTTTAAATTGTGACTTTTTTGAGACATCTCAGACTTTATATGCTATGCTCATTCTTTCATGTACCCTACTGGTAAAACCTAAATAACAGTCTTCCTTCTTTCATTTTTCCCACATCACCTACCACCATGACATTGCTCTTATTACATTTATTTTCAAACTTCTCCTTTACACACCCAGAATTTCTTCAGATTCACTACACAAATCCAAATCAATGTTAGTTTCTTCACTTTCTTCATTTCTTCATAGTGCTAGCTCTTCATCACTTACTATTATTTTATTGGTGCGCAGTGGTCATTCCTGTACACTCACTCAAAAAAAAAAAAAAAATTGACCCCCTTATGTATACAAATTAGAATAATTATGGGGACATAACACATCTGAACTCACTCGGCTATAATAAAATGTTTATACATCATATATTATTTATACTATATTGTATTATATAAATATATACTATATATAGATATTGATGATATAGAGTTATATTAATTTTATTATACTACTTATATATATTATATATATATAGTATACTGTACTATATATATTTTTATATACCTATATATATATAATAATATTAATACGTATATATATATTACATAATACTATATAATATATATACATATATAATATATATATCTATTATATATATATATATATAATCTATTTATACGTATGTTATATATATAACACATATAATATATAGTATATATATATTATATACTATATATATATATATTATATATTATATATATATATATATACTATATAATATTATTATATCATATAATATAATATATATTTATATATTTATTGAGACACTACTTATATATTTAGATTAAATATATATATAAGATTTAATAATATAATATTTATATATATATATTATTCTTAATTTTTATTTGAACAGAGAAAACCTGGCCCCAAGAATTTTCCTCCCTTCTAAGCCATGAAAAACATTTGAGATATTAAACGGTAAATAAAAGATCAAGAAAATAGAAGAAACATTTTTCAGTGCCATAGATGCGGAGCAGTTTTCAAGACCAGAAAAGAGCTTATGACTCACACTGAAAAGTATTTGGAAGGGGGATATCGTTGCCCACTGTGTGGAAATAGATTTGCCCCTTCTTAAAGAAATGGATAAATCACTTCGTGAAGTGTCCAGGATAAATGGAGCAGAATTGTGTGAGAGGAATGACATTATTAGTGATCGTTTGTGATGTAATTCTTCTGCTGCAAAAGAACTTGAGCAATCATAAAGCTTTCCATATCCATGTAGAATGTAGAGTGCAGATGAAAGTTTATTTTAGATTCTATACTCCTAAGAAGTCTGGAGGATCACATGCAATAAGCTATACTAGTGTCAGATTTAATAAAAAATGTCCCTTTTGCGATTTTCGATCTACTGAACAAGTTAAAATAGTTGATCACACACGTTGTCATACAGGTGATCGCCCTTATAAATGCCCTCAGTGCGATCATTTCTGTTCTACATATGAAGGAGTCCAGAGGCATTTAACATCCCACACTGTAACAAAAGATTTTGCGTGTGATATCTGTGGAAAAAGATTCAATTCTCAAAATAATATGGCTTCGCATCGAAAGATCCACAAAGTAGATAAACCTCACAGATGCCCCATATGCAAAAAAGCCTTCAAGTTTGGACGTCTTATGAAATTGCACCATAAAACTCATTTAGATATTAGAGAGCATAAATGTCCTCATTGCCCTTACAAAGCCAGGACAGCAGTGGTTTTAAGAGGACATATGAATACACATAACAAATAAGAAAGCCTTTAAATGTGAATACTTTGACTTTAGAGCTAACACAAAAAGTAATTTAACTTATCTTCCCACTTTAGTTGAAACGTCCTGCTAAAATAATAAATTATTTAATAATAAATTATATAATTATTATATAGTTTATATATAAGTATATATAATATATATATAATTATATATAATAATATATATATTATAATATATATATACATATTTATATATATATTATAAATAAAATATATTAATATATAAATATAAGATTTTATATATATATATAATATATATTAATAAATATTATATATATATACTTATTATATATAAAAAATAATAAATAATTATATATATCCTATAATTTATATATCTATATATAGATATATCATATTATAATATAATAATGTAACTACTATTATATAATTAAATATATAAACTATATATAAACTTTTTACAATATAGTATATATATAGTTGATAAATTATTATTCATAGTATATATATATTTGTTCTTACATATCGATAAGTATTATTTCGTACATTAATTTGTGGCGATTTTTATTAATAAGGGACTCCTAATTTAAATAGGTTTTCTAAGTATATCATGCAATCTCGGAAAACATTTGGTCATAGTAGTCGTACGTACTCTGTTCATATAGTTTAAGTTATTGAAGCTAGTATGGTATAATTTTACTATTTAAATAATTTTTATACGGCTTTTAAATTATTTGACTATTTTTTGGAAAATAGCTAAAAAATATGGTAATATACGGTATATATATATATATATATATATACATATATATATATACATATATACTTTTTATATATAGTATATTATATTTATAGATATATTATTATTTGTGAGTATTATATTGAAAGTAAATAGACTCAATATCATATATATATATATATATATATATAATTTGTAAAGCTTTAAGTTATGAAGTTATGCGGGAAATAATTTAGGTGTATTGATTTTTTTTTTACCTATATGCCCTAATAATTATCAATGTTTATTTATTATTTTTCTAACTTATAAATGATTTGATTTTATATATATTTTTTTCTAATATTTGTTGTAGAATTGAAAAGTAATGTTTGAGCCTTTTCAGAGTTGAATGGACGACAAGGTTGAACTTTAAAAATATATATTTACAAAAAAGAAAAAAAGAAAATGAGGAAAACCAGTATTGTAATTTAATGATTTTATTAGTTTCGTTTGGTGCATACAATTGACTAACTTGTCCAAAAGAGGTTTTGTTGACCTCAATTCAAAATTTTTATCCATACCATTTTGCTGCGGAAGCTCTTAATAGTTTATTAACCGCGATACCCAATGATAAAAAATACGATAGAGATCCTTATCAAGCCATTATTGAGTGCATTGAAAGTACACCTAATGAACAACTCCCTACTTTTGTTTGTAGAAACGTTAATAACATCCCTGACGTTGATAGGGTTATGAGAGAAATATCGGATAGTTCTCGTCAATCTGAAGAACTATATCAAGAGCATGAAAAACTGGCTTCAGATATTAAAATTTTAAACAATTCTCTTATTACTCTAAGTAAAAAACTGCACATTTTGTCAGGAAAGAAAATAAATGTTAAACGAAGTGAGCAAAAAGATATGATTGAAACAATTAATTTGGCCCAATTAGAGAAATATAAAGAAAAGGGGAAAATGTTGGATGCCAGCAAACAAATTGAGTTTGAAAAGGTTAGTTTATATTTTTTCCTTAGTTTTGAAATATGTTTATATTGAGGTTTAAAAAAAAATAAACATTATATTAGCTTAGGGGTTACCCACCTTTGATTTTGGTTCACTGCTCCTTGATATTTCAGTGAGTATTTTCCTGTGGGGCTAGACATATGGAAAGCTTTCGATATAGTTTGGCACAAAGGCTTGATTTCTAAATTTTCCTTTTCCGGTATCTATCTTTTGTATTTGCAACCTTCTTTCTGATTTACTTTATTGTCGTTATATAACAGATTTTGAGGATGGGAACCATTCCACCTTAAAAGAAATCCATAGTGGTGTTCTTGTGGGTTCAATCTGATCCTCAGCCGTTTACTATTGTTCGTTAGTGATCTTTTATCTAATGATTATAACCTATCCACTTAAATACTGACAATTAAATCTTTAATGGCCTCTTTCGCTTTTCATGGCGTAACACGCAACTTCAAATCGTAGAAGGTATGAGGACGGGCTTTAACTTTGATATTTCTAATATTTCAAATTGGAACAGAGAAAAAAAGTAGTTTTTCAAAGCTTGAAAAACTTAATTTGAAAACACACAATGCAATCCTTCCATTGTCCTTAATATTTATGGTATTTCTTTTCTTGGTAACATTTTGGAAGAATCACATGTTTTTTCTTACTGACCAAGCTTCTAAGAGATTAATTCTTGAGAGGGTGGAGTCTAGTTTTTTTTTTTGGTCTCATCAATTAGACTGCTATCACTGACTCTCTTTAATCTCCCTCCTGAAGCAATTACCTTAGCGATGTTTTTCCACCTCCCTCCTGCCTGTATAATATTAAACAAATGTTCTTTTTTATAATTGAGTTAATTGGATTATATAACTAGCTAAATTAAACCCAACTTCTTCTGGGTAACCATATGCCTTAAACCGTGTTTGCTTCATTCTTTATCCTACCATTACTTAATTTTAATATAAACATTATATGTTATATATACTACTATAATATATATACTATATTATATAATATCATAATAGATTATATATAATAATACTATAATATATAATATTATATATATATTATATAATAATTAATAAATAATATATATATAATAAACAAATAACAATATAAAAAAAATACTAAAAGAAAAATATAATATATATATATATTTTATATTTATTTTTTTTTTTTACAGTGACACCACCGCCCCTCACGACGCCAGAGCCCTATTTCAAATGAGCGGGCCGTGTACAAACATTTTACGTCTGAGTAGGACGAGCCTAAGCCATAGGAGAGAATAATTCACCTTCTTCCTGCGATTGCCCTCTTCCACTGAGCCTACGGCGCGCTATTATATACAATTATATAATATACTATATATATATAACTATATATATATATAATATTATATATTATTATTATATATAACATCACTAATATATATATATACATATATATATATATATATACTATATAATATATTGCGCCTCAGCTACAAGCCTGTAACTATGCCCTTTCTTCAATGCCCCTTTAGAAAAACTAAACGCCATTGCAAATCAATAAGTCAAGAACGCTACGTAATGGGCCCCAAAATATTGGTTTGACCTGTTCTAGAGCATTTTCAAGGCAAAAAGAGTTTAGGGCCTTGCCCCAAGCATGGTTAATGCGATGTTCTACTGACTCAGCTGTAATAGCGATAAAATGAAGAATACTATTATATAATATATTTACTATACTATATATATATACTATAAGTATAATATACTCTCCTAATACCTAATATATATATATTATATATTATATATTAATATATAATAATTAATAATATACTTATATATATACTATTATATAAATATATAAATCCCCCCTAACGTATATATTCATATATAATATATTAGTATATATATATCTATAATTTATATATATATTACACGGTTACTATACTAATATATATATATAATTAATAATACAGTTTATATAATATAATATATATATATATATATATATTATAAATATATATATATATATATATAATATATTATTACTATATATATATAATTATATACATAATATATTCATATAAGTATACTATAATATATAATTATTAATTATATACCCTACATTATATATTGCTTCCATTTTAAATATAGTAGATAGCAATTAATAAAAGTTTTGTTCCTAGTTTTTCACTGCTTTATAATTGTAAATCGCAAATCAAACTATAATTGCGATTCGCATATAAAATTATAATTGTGAATCAAGAATAAAATTACATTTGCGAATCCCGTATGTAATTATAATTGTAAATCGCAAATCAAACTATAATTGCGATTCGCATATAAAATTATAATTGTGAATCAAGAATAAAATTACATTTGCGAATCCCGTATGTAATTATAATTGTAAATCGCAAATCAAACTATAATTGCGATTCGCATATAAAATTATAATTGTGAATCAAGAATAAAATTACATTTGCGAATCCCGTATGTAATTATAATTGTAAATCGCAAATCAAACTATAATTGCGATTCGCATATAAAATTATAATTGTGAATCAAGAATAAAATTACATTTGCGAATCCCGTATGTAATTATAATTGTAAATCGCAAATCAAACTATAATTGCGATTCGCATATAAAATTATAATTGTGAATGAAATCTTGGGTCGTATTTGCTAACACGAGGATTATTATCATTATCACCTGCTACAAAGCAATTATATAATTGCGTTTCGCATATAAAATTATAATTGTGAATCAAGAATAAAATTACATATGAGAATACCGTATGTAATTATAATTGTAAATCGTAAATCAAACTATAATTGAGATTCGCATATAAAATTATAATTGTGAATCAAGAATAATATTACATTTGCGAATCCCGTATGTAATTATAATTGTAAATCGCAAATCAAACTATAATTGCGATTCGCATATAAAATTATAATTGTGAATCAAGAATAAAATTACATTTGCGAATTCCGTATGTAATTATAATTGTAAATCGCAAATCAAACTATAATTGCGAATCGCATATGAAATTAGTGATTGTGAATAAAGTATTATATTATAACTGCCAATTGCGTAGGATATTATAATTGCGAATTACAAATGAAATTATAATTTCACATAGCTATAAAATTATAATTATGAATTAAGTTTTAAATTATAATTGAAAATCGAGTACACGTATATAAAATTATAATATTGAATCAAGTGTTAAATTATAATAGTGAATCACAAATGAAATTATAATTGAGAACTGATATGAAATTATAATTTCGATTTGTGCTTATATATAATTCGAATCTCATATGGAATTATAATTGCTAATTGCAAATGGAATTATAATTGTGAATCAAGTATGAAACTATAATTGCGAATTTCATATGAAATTCTAATTGTATGAAAATCAAGTTTTAAATTATAATTGCGAATTGTATATAAAATCATAAATTTGAATCAAATGTTAAATTATATTTTATTCTTATAAATTTACATTTATAATTTATAAAATATAATTCTAATTATAATTATAATAAAATTATAATTGGGAATCCTTAATAAAATAATATTTGCGAACTGTATATGAAATACCAACATAAATGACTGATAATGTAATTATAAACGAAAGCCTTAAAATAAAGTTATAATTTTACAAACAAAAGTATAATTGCGTTAAAAAATTTAAATGTCAATTATATACAAATTTATTTTACAATTATTTAATTATCATATCATATCATAGATATATATAGAATATAATGGAGATAAATAAAGTATAGGTACAGGGAAGCTATTACATAGCTTATATAAGTATGTAATAGAGATTATAGATGATATAGATATATGAGAAGAGAGAAGAGATCCAATATACGTGAGATTCGACGAGAGAGAGGGAGAAGAGAGAAGTATAGATCGAAGATACGAGATGAATAGTATCTATGAGATGAGAGAGAGAAGAGAGAGACGAGAGAATTCACGGTTTCGTGTAAAATGTGATTTGAGAAGTTGATGTTATTATTAGAAATAAGGAGAAATAACTTATTTAATAAAACTAATTTTCACAGTGAGAATCAGCAATTGAATAGCAATGGATTATAGGTCAGCATAATATAACGCAGAACAGCACAGCACAACACAACACAATCATAGCATATCATTTCAAAGCATAGCATAAACAGAGCTTAACATACCATAGCATAGACAAACATGTAGCAACAAGCACGCTAGCTATATAACATACATATCACAGCTAAGCATAGCATGGCATATCACATTAAAAAACAGGTACGGCACGGCACGGAACAACTGAATCATCTATACCTCTTATAAAAAAGTATGATGCCTTTTTTACTTTTACAAACAATATACAAACATCAAGAACACATGACCCTATTCAAAGAGGGGGGGGATGCGTCTCTAGGTAATTGTCATATATCACTAGCTGCGATTCCGAAAAGAAGGGCATCTCGAACACTGGCGCCCACTAAACCTTGACCGACTCAGCTTCTGCTTTTACCCTTTGCCACGAGCTAGGAGGCACCCGGAACTGTTTCTTACCCATTCAAATATATAAAATATTTATTAAATAAATATTTAAAAATTAAAACCGAAATGAAATACGAGAAAAAAATTGAGACCGCATCAAGCCACCGCCAAGCTAACGCCCCGCACAGAAAAAAAACGCTAAACCCACAATAAATACTATTTTTAAAAAAATATCCCAAGATTTAAAGCAAATAAAACCAAAAAATTATCTCATTTAATAATAAATAACCAATATTGCCTTCATAATCTCTCATAAGAATAATATATAATAATTAACAACTCTAGAGCATAATAATAATAATAATAATATAATATATTTAATATTTCAATAGTAATATATAAACAATTATGTAATAATAATAGTTATTTTTATTACCCCTTTTATAATCAATATAAATTAATAATAAATATTAATAATAATAAATATAATAATAATAATATATAATAATAATAATAATAATTAATAATAATAATAAATAATAATAATAATAATAAATAAATAATAATATAATATCCAAAATGCACAATAAATTTCACCATCAATATATAAAGATCTCAAAATTAAAATAATAATAATTATAAAACATAAATAATATAAAATATAAATAAATAATAAATAAAATTAACAAAATGCAATGAGAAAATAAATAAAATCTTATAAATTAGAGAGATATTTTAAAAGGTCACAAATTTTGTTAGAATAAATCTCGAGAGAAAATCGCAGATATTTTAAAAACCAGATATATTGCAAACTGAAATTTGATAGATTTTAGTTTTTAACTTTGAATCGCCCAAAGCAGAATAATTCTAATTGGAAATATATATTATGAATTTGATTGTATAGCTTAATTTTGTTCTTAGTCCCACCTTTTATATAATATAATATTTATACTATATATAATATATATATATATTATATATATTTATAATATATATATATATAATATTATATATATATATTTATATATATATATATATATATATATATATATATAATATATCAATATATATATAATTATATATTATATATATTATTATATATATAATAATTATATATTATTTATGTATATTATATATAAAATATAATATTATTATATATATATATATTTATATTATATATCTCATATTATCTTTGCTTTAAGTATGTTATGTGTGTATTATTTTTTCCATTACAAGTACACACACTATAGCATTTATATATATATATATAATTTATAGTAGTGAATGCTAACCTAATTGCCGATAAACAAATTATGGGATCTGGTTCAACTTACGTCTCTGAGGGAAAAAATTTAAATAAATAAACATATGTGTGACAGGTTTAACAAGCCGGCAATTGAATTTACAACACCCAGTTCGTTGTGTAGTGTTTACCAGCTAATGTTTTCATAACAATTATATAAAAAATACTTTAATCCAGATTATTTTGCTAAATTTATTTGGTTAATAATTAATATGTTGAAACCCACTATTGACTAGTACTTGACTTGGGTAAAAGCAATATTGATTAAATCTAACCAAATTGTCTTTGATAAAAGAGAAGCTATACAACAATATATATAAGTTTGAAACGGTGAATATATTTATATAGATGTAACAAAGACCTTATTAGTCATCCAGTTTGTTATTCAAAGCTTCCTAAAGGGTTTAACAAACTAGAAAGGAGTTGAGTACGCCGCTAGGTTTAAATATAAATCTCTCCTATATAAACTTGTGCAAATTGTTCCAGTTACACGAAATTTTTATTCAAATTATGTACATTACCTCTTTGCTTTGCATGGAGGTAAGTCCTGCTTCGAAATCGAGGACGTTTCAGTTTCTAAACCAATGTGTGGTGTCAGTGATTGTTGTAGAATATACGAATTCTGTTTCCAAAAACGAATTTCAACTAATTAAATGTAGAAATGAAGGTTATTTAGAAGCTTTCTTTTTTACAAGGCATTTATATTACTGAAGTAAGGTAATTGGCTAATATAATTACTTGATTACCCGAATATCCCCCAATTTCCACCAAAATATTAATATAATTTCTAATTAATTTACAAGAAGTTATCTTTTTGGACCTCAAGCCACCAGTGTTTTAGTAACAGAAATCTCCCAGGGTATTATCCGCTCAGAATTAAATATTAATGCCTGTAAGTATTCGAACCTCTGACGTAGAGGTTTATTTTTAATGCGCCTCTTATATTAACTATAATTAATCTCTTATACTATATAACCCTAAAATAACTCTAACTAAGTTCAATCCACTATTTAGCTACTCATAATATACCTAATAATATTTCATAATAATAACCTAAATTTAATGGTATATATATATACTATTAGTAGCCTATATATATATATAGTATGATGAAATAAAAGCGAGCCTGTTATCGGAAAGAGAGAGAAAGAGGAGAGAGAGAGAGAGCGAGAGAGAGCCAGAGAGGGAAGAGACAGAGGAGATTCGAGAAGAGAGAGAAAGACAGAAGAGAGGGAGAGAGAGAAAACGAGAGAGAAGAAGAAGAAGGAGGAGATAAGAAGCGCAATGAAGGTGGAGCGTAGAGAAGAAACGAAATAATTGTCTCTGCAGAGATAAGAATTGTTTTTACTTATCTAACTTTTGTTATGCGAAGAAATTAGGTAATCCTAATTTGTTGACAACGAAACTTTGAAAGTAAATCAATGCTTTTTGGGCCTTTTTCTCGAGGCCAAAATTTACCTAAATATTAGGAATGATGTAAGATCTGCCTATACCATAATGGTCAAAATATTTGAATATCTAAATATTCAGAGTATTAGCCTGCTCTCTAATAAAGAATTATATTCTACATCTTTATAACTGCTAATGATGAAAGTGAAAGTAGTAAATTTGGGAGAAGCCACCTTGCTCCACCCAGCTTACTCAAATGAAGGTGAAAATGCACCGTCTGTATGTTTCGTGGACAGGTATGAATAAAGCTGAACTTGGACCACGGATATTTAAAAGTCTTGAATGATGTTTCCGCGTCGTTAATTTTCAAACTCAAAAACTCTCTCAAAGAAAACATGAAAGATCTAGTCACTTTAGTGGTCAATAACCGCTATTTTTGTTATCAATGGGTTTTAAGTAATTTTAGTAATTGAAATTTGAGTTTGCCGGTAATATCTGATTGTAACATCCATAAATAAATATGTCGTAGTGAACATACGAGATATTCACAAAGTGACTTTATTCTTTTAAGTCTTTGCGTTTCACTTGATGGTAATGATACTTAGTTCGGGGTTGATAGCTTACTAAAAGGATAAGTACTAATATATTTACACTAACACATTTACAAAATGGTTTAAGTGAAATTATTTGTCTTCACCGTATAAAATTATTGTCATAGAAAAGTGGGACCGCTTGGATTTGATTTCAAATACTCGATATCCTTTATGTTAGAAGAAATTTTGTATCCTTCCTCCCTATTTTAGAGAGGAAAAAAATTTTCCTTCCCTCCAATGAAAAGTTAAAGTGTTATTAAAATCCATGTTTTTAATGGATTCTACTTCTTCTTAAATGTAAAGCCTAATTTAAAGAAGTTTTCATTATAAACTGAGTTATGGTATAACTTTATTATAACATATTATAAGGTATATATATATACTTATATATATATATTAACTTTCATATAATTATAAATAATAATAAATATTATATTATAATAACTATCACCACTATATATAAATATATATTTTTATTTATGTACTATTAACAATATATATATTAAATTTAATAAAGAGCAATTATCATCAAAATATAATTTATGCTCATTTAATTATATTATATATAATATAATATATATATATAATATATATAGTGATTATAATTATATAATATTAATATAATTATTTACTAATATTTTATAAGATTATATAATAATAATATATAATATACTTATCTCTCACATATATAAATAATAATATACTTAAAGAATATTGAAATATATAGTATAATATAGTAATAATATACATACAACACACTAAATCATACTATATATATAGTATAGTTATATCTGAAAGGCTCTTGATTTCCGGGCTAAACCCGAAGCCTTGTTTAACTCTTAATTTCAAATTTTAATTACTGATTAGGAAATTAATTAAATTATTGTCTCTCCAAAGTGAGTTTGCTCTGTATTTAAAGAGAGAGTACCCAAGGCTATTTTTTTTGTGAAAACATTTTTTTAAAAAAATTAATTATAAGAAAAATGAAAAATTTAAAAAAATAATCTAAAGTGAATTTAATTCCACCGGATAAATAGTAAAAGTGAGTAGATGTAAGAAGTTATGCTAATTTTGGAATAACAGCAAATTATAACATATGGAATCATTATTTAATTAGATTATAATATTATTTATACTCTATATTATTATTAGTTAATTCTTCTAATTTTGATCATTAAAAAAATTATAATTATTATTAACTATCGAATATGACAAATTAAAATATATTATTATTATTTTTATTTAATAGGTGTGTGTGTTTCTTAGTACTCTTATTAATGTATCATTGTTATTATTACTTATTTATATTTATTTTAATATTTTTTATTTGTTTAAATTATGAGTTATATTTTATTATTATGTATTATTATTATTTATTAGTATGTTAATGTATATTATATTTCTATTTTTATTATATAAGTTATTATTTAAATTTATTATATTATGCTATGTGAGCTTTATTATTATAACTTGTCTATTTATTTACTTTTATATATAATATTTTCACTATTTATTATATTTATTATATTATTGATCTATTGAATATATATATTATTATTTAATTATTTTAATTAGTATATTAATGAAAGACCCTTCAATTTTGCGAGTACAATATTATTTAATTAGGTTATTCTTATCCGATGTTGTTTATAATATATATATATTATTATTATTATTATTTGACAACTGAAATAAAATATTCGATAATTCTTTGTCCTTATTATATTTACATACATTACAAATATGTATAATTTTTTAAAATGATATAGTACAATTTTATTATTCCGTGATTATAGAATATATTTGGGTAATATTTTTTACTAATTTAAAAAATTATTGGCATCCAACAATACTGTTTTTTAATAAGTTGCCTATATTATAAATTCTCTCTCCTTTAGAAATTTGTTCATTCAAATTATGTATAGTAATATATAAAAAATGTGTTTTAGTTTAAAAAAGACACTTTATAAACTAATTTCGAAAAAAGTTTAATAATATATTTTAATTTAATTAGAATACATAAGTTCAGATTGTACAACTTTAAATTTAAATTTTCAATAGTAGAACGTTTTTTCCTTTTATATGCAGAAATTTTATATTTACAGTTTAAATACTATATAAAATAAATAGAACTTTTATTATTTTTAATGTTTTCGTTTTCATATCACAATTCTTTTACAATAAAAAAATATATCCCGAAATTAGGTTCCATTTGAAAAACATGTTTAACTGACTCCGTTTGATAAAATTTTTTTGGCTTGAATTGCGTAAATTAATATAGTAAAAATAAATACTTATTATAACATAGTATAATAATAATAACAGTTTTTTTAATAATTTTATTTCTATAAAATTATAAAATTATTATAAACTGTAATATAAATAATAAATAATAACTAATCCATTTATCACTTATATAATTGTGATACCTTTATGATGGTATACTAATAAGACTCAATGAGTATAAACTTATTAGTAATAATATAAGTTTCATTAATATTATCTTGATTATATAATAATAAAATATAAATAATAAACTATTATATATAGTATATAGTAATATAAAATTTAATGAAATATACATATAAATAATATATATTACCTAATATTAACTAATTATTAAGTTATAATTAAGGTAACTTAATAATTTTAGTTATAATTTATATATTATACTATATAATTATATAGGTATACTATTATAATAAAATAATAGTAGGTTAATGTGTGAGGTAAGGGTGAGTGAGGTAGTGTAAGTAACTTAGTATATATACTATATACTTTATAAATGATCTTTAATTAATCTCATAAAAAGTTGTTTAGTCTATTATAAACTAAAATAAGAGATGTAATAAATTATTATATAAATAAATAGTCTTAAATTGATATTATAATTTGTAATACTATTATAATACTAATAACAATAAGGAAATAATAATATTTTAGATATAAATGAATGAAATTATATATATATCGATAAATGGATAAATATAGTATTCTTATATTTAGCAATATATATATATACTGTTAATTCTAAATTATATATATAATGTATATTA